>PVIH01008798.1:67836-87860 GCA_004025045.1 Sigmodon hispidus | reverse complement strand
AACAATGGAGGAGTGTTCCCCTTGCTCCGCATCCTCTCCAGCATAGGCTGTCATCTGTACCTTTTATCTTAGCCAATCTAACAGGTGTTAGGTGGTATCTCAAAGTTGTTTTGATTTGCATTTCTCTGATGGCTAAAGATGAAGAGCACTTTTTCAGGTGCCTTTCAGCCATTCGTAGTTCCTCTGCTGAGAATTCCCTCCAAAGATCATTTTTATTGCTGGACTTCCATATTAGATAGATAGATAGATAGATAGATAGATAGATAGATAGATTAGATTAACAATAACAAAGGGCTGTAAATTGTTTATCCATCCTACAGACCCAGCCCTGATCCACGTAGTATACCACTCATACATCTCTTATTTAAAAAATCTTTCAACTATATTATCAATGACAGTATTAATTCTGCTGTAATCAGCATGAATAACATGGTCTTGTGGAAGATGTTTGCTATTTTCTAAATCTCAGCACTAAAGAGTTGAGGATACATCATCTTGTTAATTATATGATAGTGGGAAATGCTGTACTATTGACATCCTCACATAGGCCATCATGTGGTCAGTAGGACAGATCTCATATGGCTGAGTGAAAATTGGAATACAGCCTGCCTGCATTCCCTTTCTGTCTTTGACTTTATAAATAATTTGGGCAACCCAATTTCTGTATTTTGTGAAGGGCAGCTCATGTTCTGTTTAGGTTGTGATGCCTGTAATGCCATTCTTCATTGTATTTTAATTCTTTAACATTGCTGCCATTTAATATACCATTAAAGCTAATCACTTTAAATATATCTTATGTGACATATGGACTACATTAGAATCACATGTCACAAAAATCACACTAACTAAATGACAAAGAGAAAATCAGTGTCTTTAGCCCACAGCTTAAGCAAAAGAGAAATGGAAAATATCTAAAACAACAGAACCACCAATGGGTAGAATGTTTTGCTGACCTCTTAGTATCTGAGTAACTACTGCTTCAAAATGTATTAGTATTTACACATGTAAATTTTCCTTTTAAAATGGTGTTAATTACCAAGCAACAAAACTGTCCTAACCCTCTCCAAATTGTGTTCCGAAATCAATTTCAAGACTCACTCTTTCCCTTTCACAGTGGATGACTTTCCATTTTAGTATTTCTTTTCTTAAATAAAACATATGCAAAAGAACTATCACGTTCCAAGAGAGAAGAGAAAACCATAAAACCTCTTCTTATGCTGAAACTTTTGAATATTCAAAGGCGTCTCTAAGATGACTCCTGCATGGGTGTATGTCATAAAAGACACATAATGAGGCTGATTCTATATTTTGCAGGGTTTGGGTTTTCTTGACATGTTCACTTTCTTTCCTGTGCTCATTTCAGCAAGGCAGGTGGCAGAGGACTGGAGGAGACAGAGATGTGGGCAGATGCGGCTGGAGAGAATGATGTTCTCCCTGCTCACACTCCCTCTGGACTCAATGGCTGCTGCTGAGTCCTGGAGTCTGTGACCACATTTAGGTTAAGGAGGACCTTATTAATCCTCCACAAAAATCCATCCTTCCTCCTCTTCCTTCATTGAAACTCATCTCCAGAAAACTGGAAGAATTTTGTAGCAAAAACTTTCTAGAATGTTTTCTCTAAACTTCACCTCTTAGTTTACTGTCAAGGCAGTAGCTTTGAGCTCAGGTTCTTATGAAGATATAGTTATAATCCACATCTGGAGCTAAAGTGATCTTTGAGACTGGAGGCTGCATTCTTAACCAAGGGGTGTAAATGTGTCCTTGGGGAATTACAAATGTCGGCTGTTCTTGACGAGTACTCTCTGCTGCTTTTAAACATCATTGCCTCAATTCTACAGATATTCTTACATTCCTAGGAACTCCAACACATAGATAAAGTGAAAAGATACAGTATAAAGGCCATTGGAGTCTTCTGGAGTGAGTCACTGTGTGCTTGTCATATAGAATCAATAATTTTAGTATCAATCACTCCTACTTCACGTTAGAGAAATTTTAAATTCACATGCTTCAGCATCATCTCAAACTTTGAAAATCTAGTGAAGTCCACTAGCAATACCCACACACACATACATACACATATATATACACACATACATATATATGTACACATACATACACACACAATGTTATCAATCTACTTGTGATGTCTTTTGTTTTATCTCTACATTTAATATTAGATATTGATTAGATACTTTTAAAAGAATGAGTGAAAAAAGAGGAAATTAAAAAGGGCAGTAGAATTAAAAATAAGTTGTGAGGTTTCAGCATCATGATCAAAATGGTCACATATCACAGTTTGTAACTCATATTCAATGATTAGGACCACGTTTGAAGAACAAATACAGAATAACTTTTAAGAATGCAACAGCTTATCAACTATCCCCCCCCCAAATTGATTAATGTTGAGGTATAGTGGTGCACCCTTTCCCAGCAATGGGGAAGCAGAGATGGGAGAACCTCTGAGTTCAAAACCAGCCTAGACTACACAGCAAGCTTCAGCCAGCCAAGGCTATGTAACATGGTTAAAAATCTAGTTGTCTCAGAGCCTTGGTTAAAGTACTGATACAAGCTATTTTTTCTTACATTGGAGATGATTTTGAAGACAGAACAGAGTCACCTGGGCTTCTTTCTCTCACAAACCATCTTTAACGCTATCAGCTGAGCTGTTATCTGAGCTCAACCATCACTCAGACTCCAGAGGAAGCAAAGAAGATGGGGAGGGCATTTCCAGACTCAACACTTTTAGTTAACTTACCAAGTAATAGATTTTACTCTGACAGCTTCATTCTCATATCTGTGATTACACTTTCTTCCTGACAATCTTTCCTAATGCCATATATTCATTATTCACTGTTGTTCCCTTGGACTCCTTCATTTCACACTCTTCCTCTTCTCTTCTAGTGCCCCGTTTTCTTTACATGTCTTACAAACAAATCTATGTATTACATACAATACCTAAATTTAAGTCTAGAGTTTTCACATCAGCTAAAAAATGCAATCTTTGTGTTTCTCAGTCTGGCTTATTTCTCTTAGCATGGTAATCTTCATTTGCATCTATTTTCCTGAAATGGCATAATTAATTTCACTTTTTGCAGCTGAATAAAAATTCATTGTATGAATACCACCCCATCTTATCCATTCATCTGTTAATAGACTTCCGTGCTGGCTCTGTATCTCAGGTATTGTGATGAGACTATGTGTCCCTCAGGTACATAGCTATGGGTATGTAGCTCGGTCACACAGTAATTTAATTTTGTGTTCCTTGGGAGCCTCCACACTAACCTCCATAGCAATGGCTCCAGTAGCTGTGTGTATGCTTCTTCTTCCCTAAATCCTAGTCATAACAATAGCCATCCTGACAGAATTACGATGGATTTTCAGTGTAGTTTTTAAAATATTTTTGACCATTAGCATTTATTCTTTTAAAATTATCTGTTCAGTTCAGTAGTCCATTTATTTTTTGCATGAGTTTTATGCATTTCAGTTGTAGAGTTCTTTATATAGAGTATTAACCACTTGGCAGGTGCTCAGTGGACAAAGATGGTCTTTCATTCTGTCTTAACTCAGATGACTGTTTTCTTTGCTGTGAAGTAGATTTCTAATCTTATGGGATCCAATCTGTCAGTCCTTGGATCATTTCCTGTGCTGTTGGAGTCTTTTCTAAAAGTCCTTGCCTATGTTTGTATCTTGAAGTAGTTTGCATATGTTTCCATCTAGCAATTTCAGAGTTTTGGGTCTTACATTAAGGTTTCTGATCCATTCTGCATACAGAGTAAGAGACGCAGATATAGTTTCTTTCTTTCTTTTTTTTTTCCTTTCTTTTTTTGGAGATGGGAATTCATATTTCACAACACCGTTTGATGGACAGAATGTCTTTTTTGGCACTAAGGTTTGATTTCTGACACCTTTGTCAAAGATTATGTGGCTATGCCTGTGCAGGTGTTTTCTAGTTCTCTTGCACTTGTCTGTGTGTCTGTTTCTGTGCCAGTACCATATGACTGTTTTGTCACTATGGCTTTGTAGTGTAATTTGAGATGAAGTCTGGTAATGCATCCAGCATTGCTTGTTCTGCTTAGAAATGAAGTGATTATTTTGCTTCCATATAAATTTTAGGATTTTTTCCCAGATCTGTAAAGAATGTCACTGTAATTTTAATGGAGATTGTTTTAATTTGTAGATCACTTTGGTTAATTGTATTAGTGAGCATTCTCTAGAGGTACAAAGATGGTAGGGGGTTTAGTAGAATGGCTTACAGGCTGCAGTCCAGCTAGTCCAACAATGGCTGTCTTTCCATTGTCAAATGTTCATTTTCCACAAAGGCCCAATAGCAGGCTCGTCAAGATCTCACTCTCAAAAGCACAGTTGTCTGCATATGGTGGTATAACCTTGCTTCAAAATCCCCAAGGTCTCTTCTGTGATTCATCTATAGGGGTGTGTCAAAGACTCCAAACAGCATTCATATCTATCACTAACACCTTAAATACCAACAGCTATACTAGATCATATGGTTCAAATGGTAGAGAAGCCTGCACAGCAGCCTGGACCTGTTGAAGAACCTTCTCCTACTCTAGGCTCCAACAAAGCTAGCAGCTTTCCAAGTCTCTTGTATATAGGACAGAGAAACACACCCAAGTATGCAATATGCTGACTCCAGAATCCAAATAGGCCCACTAAATATCATTCTTGGTGGTGAGAGGGGTCAGGTAAAATAACTTATCCTTCTCCATAGAAGAAATATCTCCGCATGACCCACACCACTGGACTCCTAAGAATCTCACTGAGGTTGTAAGCCCTTGAATTTTTGTTGGATTTTTTTCCCACCCTCTAATGCACACATGTGTTACCAACAAGTCCAAAGTGATTGCTTCCTCCTGTTCATTTGGTCTAATCAGCATAATGTCATAAATATTGTTAATCAATGTGAATTTTTAGAAAAGACAGTCAAGATCTAACTAAGTTATGACACAGGGCTAGAGAATGAATATATCCTTGAAGTAAAACTGTAAAGGTATACCACTGTCCTTGCCAACTGAAAGCAAATTGTGCCTGGTGGTCCTCATGGACAGGTACTAAGAAAAAGGTATTTTCTAGATCTGTAGCTGCAAACCCTGCACCAGATATGTTAATCTGCTCAAATAAGGACACAACATGTGTTACAACAGGTGCAATTGGAGTCACTACTTGATGGAGTTTTCAGTAGTCAGCTGTCATTCTCTAAGATGCAGTGGTCTTCTGCATAGCCAGATAAAAAATTCAAGGATGTGGAGGGAACCATCCCCCTGTGTCTTTCAAGTTCTTACTGTGGCACTAATTCTTGCATTTCCTCCAGAAATACAATATTGTTTTTGATTCATTATTTTCTTTGGCATAAGCAACTCTAATGCTTCCTTAGCCTTAACAGCCCTCACTCCAAAGGTCAGTGAACCAATGTGAGAATTTTGCCGACTTCTAAGTTTATCTATGTCAATTACACATTCCAGAAATGATCACAGGATGAGTTCAAGAACACACTGGACCTACTGTGAGTCAGACTTCAGCCAAAACTGCACTAATCACTTGACCTACATAAACTTCTACTTTAACTGTAGGGCCCCAACATTTCTTGGCATCTCCCAGAATCAATGTCAGTTCAGAACCAGCATCCAACAGCCCCTAGAAAAATATGATTGTTTCCTTTCCCCCAGAATACAGTTACCCTTGTAGAAGGCTATAGATTCCTCTTGGAAAGGATTAGGAGAAAACTAAAAGGAAAACTCTTAGAAATTTTATCAAAGTCCTTCCTCAGGGGAACCTAGTTGTCTCTTTATTCAAGGGTTTCTAGGGCCTCCAATCTAGCTCATTTCTGGATATTGGCTCTCAGACCACGATTCCCTTTTGCCACAATTCAGTGAAGCCTTTCTTTCATTTGTTTGGGAATTTTTCCACTTATACAAATCAAACAAAAAAAGATGCAGTAGACGATTATCTATTCATGCCTGGAAACACCAAGATTTATTAGCCAGTACAAGAGGCCCATACAAATCATACCACCATAAAAATCACTTTGCCTGTGCTGATCATTATGTGTAAGGCCAGTATGGACATTGTAGGTCTATGCTTCCCATTATAACTACAATCACCTTGCCTTTGGGGATCCAGTGCTGCAACCTGGCTGCTGCTACTTTGGGGCCCAATCAAATACACTACATTTAATTCATCCAACTGAGCATCAGCATCTGCAACCCTAAGGTCTGGAACAAGGATGGAAAAGGGTAGCAAAAAAGCCCTTGAAATGTGCCAGTTTCCCTCTCACCATTCGGGTCTTATGGGATTAGTAAAGAGCATGCTTTCTGGGCTGTCCCAGGGAGTATTAGGTTTTACCCAGTGTACCCACTCTAGCAGTGCAATTTTCCTAAGCCTTAAAATCCCTTCATTCTTAGGGTATACGCCCAGTAGTGGTATTGCTGGATCCTTGGGGAGATTGATTCCCAGTTTTCTGAGAAATTGTCATACTGCATTCCAGAGTGGCTGAACAAGCTTACACTCCCACCAACAATGGAGGAGTGTTCCCCTTGCTCTGCACCCTCTGCAGCATAGCCTGTCATCTGTGTCTTTTATCTTAGCCAATCTGACAGGTTGTAAGGTGGTATCTCAAATTTGCATTTCTCTGGTGGCTAAAGATGTTGAGCACTTTTTCAGGTGTCTTTCAGCCATTTGTAATTCTTCTGCTGAGAATTCCCTTTTTAGACCTGAACCCCATTTTTGATTGGGTTATTCAAGGTTTGGGGCTCTAGTTTTTTATCTCTATATATTTTAGAGATCAGTCCTCACACTCCATAGGCATTAGTTCAACTATGTTCATAGCAGCATTATTTGTAGTAGCAAGAACCTGGAAACAACCTAGATGCCCCTCAACTGAAGAATAGATTAACAAACTGTGGTACATCTACACAATGGAGTACTACTCAGCAGTAAGAAAAAATGATATCCTAAAATTTTCAGGCAAATGGATGGATTTGGAGAATATCCTCCTGAGCGAGGTATCACAAACTCAGAAAGATAAGCAGGGGATGTACTCACTCTTTAGTGGACTTTAAACCAAAAGCAAAGCATTCCAAAGCTTCAAACTGCAACACCTGAACAGCTTGGCATCTGAAACACCTTGGACCAGCACCTTGGAACCCACTCCCTCCAGAGAAACACTTGTCTCAATCTTGATGTTGGTGTGAGGAAAGCAGATCTGCCTGAAGTGGATGTTGAAGTAAGCCACTTTGGGACCTTGGGACCTCCTGCCTTTGCTGGAGAGGAAATAAGGAAATGGGGAGAAGAGAGAGTGACTGGGAGGGGTGGGAGGGGGAAGGGAGTTTGAACAAGGGGATACGTGGATAAAAGATGAGACCTTATTCATAATAAAAAAGAAAAAAAATCCTTTCATCAACATAAAGCCAAGGCATCTCCAACACCTTTTCAGTAGTCAACCTTTTGACAACTCTTTAACTGTGCAAGCTTTCATATTAAACCTAGAATCTCCATTCAAAGGTCCCATATTGATTAACTCATCCTAATCTACTTTTATATTCTTTCCAGTATTACCCCACACCCTCAAAATCCATCCCCATGTACATACCCCAGACTTCTACTTGAATGAATTAGCAAGCACACCAAGATCTTTGGTAGTGTGTGTGCCTCCTCATCAACTACACTTTCTACCTTCTCTCTAGGACCCTGCTTAACCTTAAGTCTGATTAGCAGTCTAGAGACAACTATTGATGGCCCCTGAGGCATACTGTCTTTCCTGCCGTCTCCTTCAGAGAAAGTCACTGCTGGTTTAGCAGACAATGAAGGATTAATTTTCTCCATCAAAGGTGGAAAAGGTACTATATGCGGGGGTTGGAGAAGGAGGACACCTTCTGATGAGGGTGGAGAAACTACTTCCTCAGGTGAGATAAACCCTTGAGAGTCTTGAAGTTCAAAGTTCTCAGCTTCAATACCGTTCTCTCACACATCCCCATTCCAAATTACAGTATTCATTCTTTACCAATTTACAATGCCCTAGCTGTACTCTGAACTCCAATCAGCTCCAAATGGAAAGATGAATTGCTTTTAGCCAAAAGAATAGTTTTTTTTTTTTTGATCCTATAACCTTTAGCTTCCAAGGCCATCCTACCTAGAAAACAGTCCCACTTTGCTTTCTCTCTGCTCTTCAGAGAAGTGAGACCAATAACAATTACTGGGCAAGCACAGGGCAGAGCATTGTACCCACCTTCTGCCCTTCCTCCCCAACACACAAACTAAATTATATCACATGATGAACCCATGGCAGATGTGGCCTCCTGCTCTAGACCTGCCCAAGATAAAGCCAAACAAAATTTCAGAACAGACAAGGGAGGAACACTTGAGATTCTGCTCTGTACTGAGGAAACAATGGATGGCTGTTGGGGGAGAAAGAATCATTCTTCTTTGGCAGTGTGGCCACTGGTAAGTTATCCACACCCTTGTACATATAGGCAGCACCAGCTAGTGTTGGTGGGTTATGGTGGGGGAGGAGGAGGTGGAGGAGGAGGAGGAAGAGGAGGAAGTGGTGAAGTTGGGAGAGTGGTGTGTCAGGGGATACAGAGGACTTGAGAGTGGAAATAGATGTGGATGTGGCCATATTTCATTGCATACAAGTGTGAAATGATAAAAAAATAAATTAAAAGAGTAAAAGATGACCAGTTAAAAAACAAACAAATAAATCCACCGTGGAGCCCTCAATATTATCTTTCCTAATATCTGATGTTCCCCATCTGTCATAGGAAATAAAGACCTGTAACAATGTTTAATTCTGAAAGCTGCAGGACATTGGATGTTTATGATCCCCAATTTACTTCTTTATGTCTTGGTCGTAGTAGCCAAATTACATCATGTTTGGAAAAGATAAAAGAGACATAGAATAGGATCAATAGAAAAAAATCCCATAGAATAAGGTATTGTTCTCAATTACATAGTCTCCAAGTATCCTATATATTATGATTGGTTGTAAGAAATCCTTAACCATAAATGCATGATTCTCAAAAATATAATTGCATCGTTTTTGTTTTAACTGGAAGACTATCACACTTGTTTGGTAGCATGGTTTAAAAATCGTTTTTATCTTAAAAGTGGAGCAATTGGATGGGGCTGTTACCATGCTCTTACACATGTATGGAGCTCCTGTACCATTAAAAAAAAATGTTCCCTAAGAGGAAACTCTCAGCAATAGGAAGAAAATCAGCAAAGTAGTTAAGAGTGGGCAGCACAAAAAAGGCAGGAGAACCATGATTGTCTTTTTAATTTTCTAAGAGCAAAAGAAAAGCCTCAATAGTTTTACAGCACTAACTGCATGCAGAGAAGTGAAGAGTATTCAGATAGGAAGGAAAAAGAAAGGCATTTTAATCAGAAGAGCTTTAGGAATAGAGTATTTTGCACTTGTAGAAAGTTGAATTGGATGTTGAGTGTGCCGATTATTTGTCAACTGGACACAAACCTAGATGTGCCCAGGAAGAGGGAATTTTACCTGAAGGAGTTACCTCCATCAGCTTGGCCTCTGGACATGTCTGTAGGGCATTTTCTTGAATGCTAATTGATGAGGGTGAGCTGAGCCAGTGTGGGTGATGTTATCCCTGGGTAGATAGATAATCCTGGGCTGCATAAGAACGGGACCAGAGCAAGCCAGTAAGCTGCATATCTCTGTGGCTTCAGTTCCTGCCTTCAGGTTCCTGCCTCACACTCCTGCCCTGGCTTTGCTCAGTTGTGGACTGAAACCTGTAAGCCTTTCTTCTCCAGATTACACAGGTCTATGTTTTAGCATAGCATCAGAAAACAAAGCAGTACAGAGTAGGAAGAGAAAGACTATTTTAACCTGAAGAGGTTTGAGGGTGGAATATTTGTAGTCATGGAGAGTAGGTTTGGATGCCAGTTTTCCATTGTTGCTGCGTAGTTCAGCTTCCTTCAAATTCTAGGGAGCAAAGTAAGTATACACATGCACTTTTAGCCATTTCTCACCATGAGTCTTTACATCACTTCTCTTTACAACTACTACCATATGAATGGGAAATATCCCCACAGGCTCAGAAGTGAACCCTTGACCTCCAACTAGGGGTAATATTTTGGGTTTGAGGGATTTTCTGTTTTGTTTTGTTTGTTTGCTTGTTTGTTTTTTTAGGAGGAAAAGATGAGCTGGAGGAAGTGTGTCACTCGAGGCATGTTTTTGGAGATCATACTTGATCCTTGGCTGCTTCCTTTTGCTATGCTTCCTGTGTGCTATAAAGAAATCTTCCTGTCATTTGGCTGTGATTCCACCATGGCCAAGTTTCAGTGAAGCTAAGTATTATGAACAAAAGTCTCTGAAACCATGAGACCAAGCAAATTATTCTTCCCTTCAAATTGTTCTTGTGAGTGTGGTGATGGTTTGAACAGAAAAGGCCCCCATAGGCTGGTTCATAGGGAGTGGCACTATCAGAAGGTGTGGCTTTATTGGAGGAACTGTGTCACTGGAGTTGGGCTTTGAGGTTTCAGATGCTCAAGCCAGGCTTCTCTTTCACTTCCCCCTCCCTCTCCTCTCCTCCCTCCCCCCTTCTCTTTCTGCCACCTGCCAATCTAGATGTGGACTCTGAGCTTCTTCTCCAACACCATGTCTGCCCGCACACTGCTATGCTTCCCACCATGCTGAATAATGGGCTAAACCTCTGAACCTGTAAGCCAGCCTCAATTAAATGTTTTCATTTATTCAATTTGCCATGGTCATGGTGTCTCTTCGCAGCAATAGAAACCCTAACTAAGGCAGGTGCTTTGATCACTTCTATAGAAAGCTCACAAGAGCCTTTGTCTTTAGCAAAGCCTGAGACTCTGAGACACAAGTAAAGGAGAGAATGAGTACATTATGGCTAACATAAGGCTGGGTCAGTGCAGAAACAGATAACATTTGTTTGTCTTTCTCTTCCTGCTTCTATTATTTTCTTAGTCACTGAGACAAAAATCTGACAAAGCAGGACAAGAGATATTTATTTTATCTTACAGCTCATAGGAAGAGGGTTCATCATGACACAAAGGCATGGTGGTAGGATGGGTGTGGTCTATAGTGCTGTCCAGAAGCATGGAAAAGGAAATGCTGGCCTGTGGCTGGCTTTCTCCTTTTGCTCTTTTTATTCAGGCTGTGTCGCCAGCCCATTGAATAGCTCAGGTCAGGTACAGATGAGATCAATCCTCTCAGGTAACCAGCTGAAACAACTTTAAGTATACTTGGAAACCTGTGTCTCATGAAGGCTCTGGGCGTGTCTTACGTTAATGCAGCTGGTAATCAAAACTGACCCTATGCCCTTTCTCTGCTCCTTAGTCCTTGTCCAGGAGCATCTCAGTCATTGCAATATTCAGAATAACTTTGGGTGCTTTTTCTGTTTCTCAGGTACCACCCTATTTTCTAGACATGGTCTCTCATTGGCCTACAGCTTGCTAATTATGCTCAACTATCCTGTCTCCACCTTCCCAGTGCTGAAATTATAAGCACCTACCAGCAAAAATGTCTGTGTGTTTTATGTGGATTCTAGGAACTGACTCAGGTCTTCAAGGTTCCAAGGTAAATTATTATAGATGGAACCTTCTCTCCTCCACCTTCTAATAGGAAGATTAAGAGCCCTTGGCTCCCCAGCTGGAACCAGAAATTCAAGACATGGGAACAATGTGAAAAGCAGTTTTCTCTTAAATTTACCTTTGTTTTATACTCAGTGAGAAAATGAAGGCATATAAAATCATGGACTGAATCTCAGCAGGTCACATGGGATATAGGGGCCTTCTTTCAATTTTCTGGCTTACAGTGGCCATACGTAACTGTGACTAAGGTCTATTCATTGCAAAAGAGATTCTAGGAACTTTTCTTTCATATCAAATACCTCCTTTTAGCAAGTAGTACTAAAACTTAAGTCTTTGAGGTGAAGCACTGCTAAATATTAGAACTAGTCAGAGATATAAAAACCACACAAGTGCATTTGTATAATAAAAATGTACTTGAGAAGCAGCGGCAATGTAATCTTACAGGATAATAGGCTATTTATCCTGGCTCCCCATCAGTGAATACTACATCCTGCACACTGTGGAAGCCAGGGGCCACTTTTCAATTTTATTTTTAAGCAGCCAGAACTTTAAGAATATTTAGATTTGACATTTTTCAAACAGAAAAGCAACTGGATCTCATTGTTCTATTCAAAGACTTATTCTAAGTGCTTTAAAAGTCCTCAAAAGACACCTGGCATGAAAAATAGTGTGATTATTGTGGCAGTCATTCTAATATTCAGATAAATATAAGTATTGCCTTGAAAACCCTGAGGATAAGAATTCTCCCCCTCAAGTAGACTTTTAGTGCCATATCCTGAGGTGGGAAACCCCACTTTGATATAGGAAATCCTACCATGTATTTGACACCATTTTCTAAACTAGAAGTATTTACACATAGTGAGCAGAGGGAAGAGAAGCAGAGGAAACTTCCTGTCTCTGTGACAATGAACAGGCAAGAGTAACCATGTTCAAGAGTATAAATGTTTAGTAGAAGAAAGATTATGACGAGCTTAACTACATTCCACTTGGTACAGAGGGGAAAAAGCTGCACTTAAAATGGCATCAGTACAAAAAAGTATTCTGTATGCATGGGTGACGGAATATGGAAATATGTATTGGGCATGTACATATGCACACATAAATACATGCACGCAGGGTCTTCATAGAGCCCTTGGGTTTGATGTTGTTTTCCCTTTGTGAGTCTTTAAAGCTTAGTAACTTAGTTTGCAGTTATGAGAAACAAGCTATGTAAAAATTCTGGGGTGAATTTATTAACTCCAGGACAATTGTGTCATGCAGATACAGTTACAGACACATATCCCAGGTCCCATGACAACACAAATGGCTTCCATGGGCAAGAAGGTCATGGACAACTCTGGCTGTGGAATTAAATCCACATTGCTTTTTTAGAGGAAAACTCTTTTGCATTTATATGTGATTATATATACACATACACACATTGCTTCTGTCAGAACTACAACTCAAGTTATTAAAATTTAATAAACTACTCGTGGCATTATAAACTGCCTATATAGCTTTGTATATAAGAATATCGTGATATACTGGTCAATTTTGGAAGCTTAAGAACTGCTTACAGTGCTGCAGAAATGTTTTGTTGCTGTGGGTTTTTTTTTTTAAAAAAAAAAAAGATTAAAAAGGGAGGTCAGAGAGCAACAATCAGCTTTATATTTTTATCACAATAATTTTTGGTAACCATGTAATTTCCTAAAATCTTCACAAATTTTTAGAGTCCTTTAAACATTTCCATGTGTCTTTTTCCCTGTCTTGTTGAAGCTTCTTCCTTCTCTTCATTTTCTTTAAATATTTAGTACTAAACAGATATAAATGAAGGAAAACATGTGCTGGGGAGGGAAGAACCCCAAGGGTTTGAGAAAACCAAGGCAAATGTGCTATTACAGAAAACATTGGTGAGTGTTTATGCTGATAGAAGCATTTGGGTGGAGGTGTAGCTTGTGCTGGGGACAGGTAACACGATACTGAAAAAGCAGAAAGAGTAACCCATCCCAAAGAGCAGTTGGACCATCAGAATAGGCCTTAGAAGAAAATCATTCAACCAATGGCATGGCAGATTTGCTGAAGGCTAACTATGACCATGGATGGAAAGGACCATGTGGTGACAATGCTGGAAGCATGGGGAAAGGAAGCAGCCTAATGAACAGAAGTTTATAGAGTTTATAATAATGGAATGAATATGGCTCTGAAACCTAAATTGAGAGGCTGGATATTGAGATTATAAATTGAGATATGCCCTGTCCCCTAACTAGGAAAATCATGGAGAAGTAAAGAGTAGGTTTTGGGGGACTGGAGAGAGAAAATGGGCATGGAATAAATGGAAAGTGAAGGCTAACAAAAACACACTTTCTTCCTGTGGTGATACAAACACTGTAAACTTAAACAGATTGTACCTTATTAGGGAATCACTGCAACAAAATAGTTTACAGAAATCATTTGAAAGGGGAAAGGTTTATTTAGGCTGACAGTTTAGAGGGATTAGTCTGTCACAGTGAAGAAAGCCTGGCAGATAAGAAAACCTCATGTCACAATGGGTCAAGAAGGGGAATGTCGGCATGTGGCTGGCTTTCTCCTCTTCCTCTTTGATTCTCTCTGGCTTATAGACCAAAGGATGGTGTCACTCACACACTCAGGATGAATCACACACACACACACACACACAGTCCCACAGACATACTGCAGGTGTGCCTTGCCATCTCCTAGGTAACTATAAATTCAATCACATTGAAGGTGAAGATTGATCTCAATGTGGCTATAGTTGCACATATCTGTAAACATACCCCAAAACACTAAATCATGTACTTCATGTGGAAAAGTTTCCTAGCATGTGAATATGTGAATTTAACAGTTCCAGAGAGAGGGACCAAAGCTGAGGTCTCTGTGAGACAAGAAAATCTACTCATAGAAAACAACCTCAGAAGATCTTATCTGTTTCCCCTTCCCAGGGGGATCCATGGATGTCTCTCTTAGGTTCCTTCTTGTTACCTAGCTGCTCAGGAGTTGTGAACTGTAGCCTGGTTATACTTTGCTTTACATCTAAAATACACTTATGAGTGAATACATACCATGGTTGTCTTTCTGGGTATGTGTTACCTCATTCAACATCGTTTTTCTAGTTCTATCCATTTGCCTACAAATTTCAGAATGTCATTTTTTACTGCTGAGTAGTACTCCATTGTGTAAATGTACCACATTTTTTAAGTCTATTCTTCAGCTGAGGGGCATCTAGGTTGTTTCCAGTTCTGGCTACCACAAATAATGTGTCTATGAACATAGTTGAGCTAATGCCTTGGAGTAAGACTGTGCATCCTTTGGATATATGTCCAAGAGTGATAATGCTGGATCAATTAGGTATATTGATTCTCAGTTTTCTGAGAAACCATCATAATGATTTCCAAAGTGGTTGTACAAGTTTATATTCACACCAGCAATGGAGGAATGCTTTCCTTGCTCCACATCCCCTCCAGCTAGGCTGAAATCAGTGGTTTCGATCTTAGCCACTCTGGCAGGGTAAAGTGGTATCTCAGAGTAATTTTGATTTGCATTTCCCTGATGACTAGGGATGTTGAACAATTCTTTAAGTGTCTTTGGCCATTTGAGATTCTCCTTTTGAGAATTCTCTATTTAACTCTATTTTCCATTTTTTTAAATTGGATTTTTTGGTTTTTGATCTCTAGTTTTTTTTAGTTCTTTATATATTTTAGAGATCAGACCTGGGACAGATGCAGGGTTAGTGAATATCTTTTCCCACTCTATAGGCTGTCATTTTGTCTTATTGACCATGTCCTTTGCCTTACAGAAGCTTCTTAGTTTCAAGAGGTCCCATTTATTAATTGTTGTTCTCAGTGTCTGTGTTACTGGCGTTGTATTTAGGAAGTGGTCTCCTGTGCCATTGCAACCAAGGCCATTTTCCACTTTCTTTTCTATCAAGTACCAGACCAAAGGGGAGAGGTGGTAAAGGTAAGTGGGAAGAGAACATGAGGGAATGAGATGGTTGCCTTGGGAGAGGGGTGGAAAGGAAGAACAACAAAATAGATATCTTCATAGAGGGAGCCATTGTGGGGTTGGAAAAGAACCTAGTACCAGGGAAACACTCAACAACCCACAAAGATGACTCCAGCTAAGACTCCAAGCAATAGTGGAAGAGGTGCCTAAACTGGCCTTTCCTTGTAATCAAATAAATGGCCACCCTAATTGACATTATAGAACCTTCTTCATTCAGCTACTGGTGGAAGCAGATGCAGAGACCCACAGCTAAGCACTGGGTCGAGCTCCCAGTCCAATCAAAGAGAAGGAGGAGAGATTATATAAGCAAAGGACTCAAGATCATGATGAGAAAACCACAGCTGACCTGAGCTATTGGGCGCTCACTGACTCTGTACTGACACCTGGGGAACCACCTTGGGAATGAACTAGGCCCTCTGAATGTGAATGATAAGAAAATGGCATGGGTAGTTTTGTGGGGCCTCTGGCAGTGGGACCAGAATGTATTATTCCTAGTGCATAAGCTGGCTTCTTGAAGTCCGTTCCCTACAGAGGAACACCTTGCTCAGCCTTGATACTGGGGAGAAGGGTTTGGTCCTGCCTCAGCTGGGTATGCCAGACTTCACTGACTCACCGTGGGAGTCTTACCCCTTCTGAGGAATGGATGGAGAGATGGGGTAGGAGGAAGCTGGGGGTGACTGGAGAGAGGTAAGGGAAGGATAAGAGTGGCAGGTATGTTAAACAAAACTTTTAAATAAAATATGTATTTTATAAACAGAAAGAGAAAACATCCTTAACTATCACCAAGCTCTGTAGATCTGGGGCTTGCCCCATAAGCACATAAACTGCAGGACAGAGAGAAACAGAGAGGGAGAAGTTTTATTGATTCTGTTTCTTTGGCAGAACTCTGAGTAACAGATTTTGGAATTTTAAAGAAGAGCATTGCTGCCTTACATACATTAAAATGAGGTATGAGGCAGTTGTTCTGGAACTGGGCTGAATAGAGCCTGAAAGAATCATGAAGTATCTGGTAGAAAATCGTAAATGACTTGGCAGAGGTACTTTGTGAAAACATACTGTTAAAGATACTTCTGCTGAGGCCTCAGGAGGAAATGGACATTGTGTTGCTAGAACTGGAAGAGAAGTGACCAGCCTGGAAAGACAGTCCCAGTGGTACAATAGTGACATGTTTGCCTGGGGAGGGGGCAACATCTACTTGGATCTAAGGTCCATCATTTAGGCAGGAATTCACATCTGCTACTGTAACCATAGACAACTGCTTATGGCTGGACAAGGCATAGACCCCTAAAGACAGTTTCCTGTACCAATATAATTTCTATTTTCTGAATATCTGTTCTTATACTTATAAATAAGTACAGTCCTCACTCATCATCAAAGAAGCTTATATTTACAGCAGATGGGAACTATGAATAAGTGACTGCAGGGTACACAACTCCAGCTTGTACATCTACAATGTGACCCCTACATCTAAGGCTCAGGCAACCTCACAGAAGACTGGCAGGCATACTGTAAGAGCAGGAAACCCGTGACGCCCACTATGAAATAGTGTCTCTAGTACATTTCACAGCTGTGCTCATGAAATCTCAACAATACAGTTACCAAAACAAGATCTGCATGATGACAACATCAGATGACATGCCAATGTGAATGGGGGTGATTTCAGGAGGCTTCATCTGGATACGACACTGTGGGAAATCAATGGCTTCTGGGAGGGGAAAATTCTGTTTTCTCCATGGCCAACCCACTCTATGCTGTCCAATAAAAAAATTAGATAAAAATAATAAAATAAAATACTGAAGATAAACAGGAGTGGCAGAAATTGAGCAGCAACTGAGTTCTATTCTGGACAAGTGGAATTTGTCATAAACTTAGCTGTTCAGCTGAAAACATTTCTGAGCAAAATGCTCAACTTGTTGCCAAAATAAACTCAAGCAACCCAAACCAGCACAGGATGGTTTCAAAGGCTGTTTATTAGCCACATGAAGGATGCCATGTAAAAAACTATACATAATGCTCCCTACAGACAGTGAGTTACTGTTCCATTGCTGTGAAGAGACATCATGACCAAGGCAACTCTCATAACAAAAGCATTTAATGTGGTGGTTTCTTATAGTTTCAGAGGGTTGGTCCTTGATCATCATCTTGTAAACATTTTTGCTTGTATCTTAACTGTACCAATCTTCAGGGGAAAGTTATCAGCAGTTCATGGCAGTAAAACATGTGTGCATATATGTGCATACACTTTCTCCAGTGATACTGAGGATGGAACCCAGGGTCTAACACACTCTATCACTGAACTACATTCCCAGCTCAAGAAAGAACACCGAACTTGAAGTCATATTTCTCAGCAGCCCTGAGAAGCTAGCACCATGATCAAGATTAATTAATTAATGGTGGCTGCCCCATGTCCCTCAGAGCTTCCCCAGTCACCTACATATAAATATAATGTCCATTGCTGGGTCATAGACTCACCTCTGTGTTGTGAAAAATTTATTCTCAGCTTTCCTGATGTCCTTTGCTACTATGGCAGCCACCCCACAGAACATGTGTGACCTTAGAAGACAGAACAGAAAGGGAGACAGCTGAATTTTCTATAGAAGAATTCTGCATTCCTGTTGTGAACTTTGTGTGTGACCTGTTCAGAGAAGTCACCAGTTCCAGATGCCAGAGCACCAAAATCAGACTGTCCCCAAACCCATGATGTTCAAAATGTCCCCGAAGGTCACTATGAAGACACTTCATCTTAATTGTGTCTTAATTTATCTCTGACATATTACATTTGTGGTTATTATCGATGTGAACTTAGGATACAGTGCCTGTCTTCTGGGACCTCACAATCTAGTTCTGCAGTACTAATTACCACCACCATTTACATATAAATGAATCAATTAACAGGACAAACTACACTAAGCACTCCATTATGTGCATGCATGTGCACACACACACACACACACACACACACATACACCTCCTAGGATCTATTTGAACAGAATAGCTTGAGGTTTATTAGCTTAAAGGATGACTTCTTACCTGATTGCGATGTTTGAATTTCTTGTTATATGGATGTGTTACTTTTTAATAAAAGAATAAATAAATAAAAAGCCTTCCTTTGGAAGCAGAGGGCTTAAAGCAATTATGACACTTAGCATATGGCACTATGGAATCCGGTTCACGGACCACGTAGGTTCATTGACCACAGTCTTCAGCCAAGCTCCCTGGAGACACAGCGTGGGACCACAGCCTCCTCCCTGACTTCCATATCAGAGCTCTGGTTCTTAGCCCAGCTTTGTCTCAGAGTCACAGACTCTGCCTCACAAACATAAACATTTATATTTAAGCAATATTTGAAATGTGGATAAATTGAATGCTATAAGAGCTGCTCTACTGAATGCCATCCCTTAATGAGCACCGTTTCTGAACTGACAGATAATAGTCAAGAGACTTTATTCTTCTGAGACCAGAGAAGCCTCTCTGACCCTTTCATGCTCAGCAGCTGTGTCCTCTACTGCCAACTTTTTATCTTTTGCAGAGAAAAGATAAACAATGTATTAAACAGTAAGATTTTATTTCTCCACTTATCCTAAAATAAAACCCTGTGTGGATAGACTAATCTACCATGGTCACTCATCAAAATTCTTAGTCCAGGTTCCTAATACATTTCTCCACAGCCGTTCTGAAGTGTAGCATCCACTGTAAACATTTATTCCATCTGGGATGGCTGAGGGAGTCTTGTGGTCACATCCCTGTGAAGAAAGAAGGGGAAAGATTACTCAGCTCTTTACTTTGATGGTCCCTTCCTAAGTTCATAAACATTTTCACCTGTGTCTTGACCATAGATAGCAATCTCCAGGAAAAAGCTTTATCTGAGTTCATGCCAGTATAACCATGTCACGTATATATGTAATGTATGTGCATACACTCTCTTTGGTGACACTGGGGACTGAACCCAGGGTCTTATACATGCAAGGTCAGCACTCTATCACTGAGCTATAGTCCCAGCCCTTCATGATATATTTAGTAAGAAACAGAAGGACAGATTTTAGGAGCAGCTAACAACTCATGGCACTGCCAAAGGTTTATACACACTGTGCAAGCAGTTCCCCTGGTGAAGGTAAGACTCAGAGAAACAGTGATTGAGCAAAATGCAACCCTCGTGGGGACATGTGATCTACTCATCACCCCCATGTATACATGTATATGTCCACCATCCAAAAAAGGGAAAGAAAAGCAGAAATGCCTTTACTGTCAGAATTATATGTCAAGCCAATTCTTGGAAAGTAAAATTATAAGCAATAGGTTCATGTACTTTTTAAGTATCCATGCGTATGGTTATATATTGTATCTGGAATGTTAGAGGACAGAACCATCTCTCCAGCATTTTGTTTTGGTTTTTTCTTTTTCTTTCTTTCCTTTTTTTTTTTTTTTTTTTTTTTTTTTTT
>PVIH01008798.1:0-67736 GCA_004025045.1 Sigmodon hispidus | reverse complement strand
ACTCATGGAGATCCAAGTGGATCTCTGTCTCCTGAGTGTTGGGATTAAAGGTGGGGTTACCACTCTCTGACTTTCATGGCTTGGCTGTGGGTGGCTCTGTCCTCCGATATTCCAGACTATTTTTATTAAATATACTACCACACATAGTCAAGGCCTTCTTAATAACAATGGTAAAATTCCATTCCAAACATGGTAAAGATCAATACAGAGCCATCTGTTTGTCTTGTTTCAGGCACAGGGAGGTGTTCATCAAAATGATGGAGTAACCTCATAATCTATTTTTAGGGGGTTGAAGTCCTAAGTAGAAGGAAAGAAGACAGAGATAACAAGACTGGCCTCTGGAGAAAGAGCTGGACAGAGGCTCTAAGTTCTTCAGAAGAGGCACCAAGACAATCTGTCCCCAACACTGTTCCTCTGATCCTAAGGTGAAAGAAGCTTTAAGGAAAAAAAATGAAAAACAAGGCTTTCTCTTAAATTGTAACACTTGAGGCCCCAGCAGCACCACATTGATGTGCTCTTTATACAACTTCATGGTAGAGAGGCATCTGAGACCACATACCTGCCACCATCCTACAGAGAGCTTGGTGTGGCTCTCGTGGAGGGATGCCACAGCCAACACCAGCAGGTGGATGCACAGCTGAGCAGTGTCCCCAGTCATCCCCACTCTGCCAGGCCCAGGTGTTTGACTAAATGGATAAGAGTCACTTGATGACGGCAACAGAAGGCCACGGGAAAAAGAAGTACAGCCTGATCCTCTCAGAAAAGTGGAACTCATCAAATTAGGGAAAATGTTCTGCCCAGAAAAACAGTGCAAACGTCAGTGTGGGAAATACATGAGGGATCGATCCTCTTGGCTGCTGGAAGTTGACAGAAGGTAATGGACTGCGAGTGGAGCTTTCAAAGGGTCAACATGCTTGCATGGCATCCTGGTTTCATTTCTATTGCTGCAACAAACACTGACCAAAACAGCTCAGGGTCTAAAAGAATTTATTTGCCTTATACCTCCAAATCTCAATCTCTCATCAGGGAAGTCAAGGCGAGATTTCAAGCAAGAACTTGATGCAGAAATCACGGAGAATCACACAGCTAGCCTTCTGTTTGGCTCACACATAAGCTCAGGCGTAACTAGCTTCTTATACCATCGAGGACTACCTTCCCAGGGAATGGTACAATCCACAGTAGCCTGGGTCCTCCTACTTCAATTAATGATCAAACCAATCTCCCACAGGCTTGCCCACAGGTCAGTCAATCTGGGCATTAATTGAGGCTTCCTTCTCAGGTACCTCTAAACATTGAAGTTGGCAGGTAAAGCTACCTAGGACATGTAGGCAGTCTTTCTGAACTGGGATCATTTGAATTACATATGTGTTTTTTATGGCAATAATGTTGCCACATGAAAAATAAAATGTTGAAGCCATGACACTTTACATGCTACTGAGGAAGGCCCAGGTATTTGACCTCCTGATTCCCTAGTTAGTGGCAAAGTTTGGGGAGGTGTCAGAGGTTAATGAAGGAAGGAAGCATGTTAGCGGCAGGCTTTGAGGTTTTATAGTATCACCTTACTTCGGGTTTGTTCTCTTTGATTTGTGCTTGTGGTTAAAGATGATGTGTTCTCTCAGGTTCTTGTTCCTGCTACTGTGGCTTCCCCAAATTATGGACTCTCCCTCTGGAACCAACGTCAAAAATAACCCTTTCCTTCTAGAAACTTCCTTGATCATAACGTATCATTATAGCAACAGGAAAGTAACTAAAACAAAAGTAGGTGATTTTTCCATATAAAAGATACAAAACACAAGGATCCCACTCCAACTATAGAAACACCTGACTCATTCTTGAGGAAGGGGGGACAAAACTGGATTTGCCAGGAGTGGAGACTGATCTAAGCATTATTGGGTCAGTGGGACCATAGGACTGTCTGTTCCCTGCCCAGGGAGGGGATGGAGAGTTGTGGAGAAGAAAAAATGACCTAATGTGGCGGGAGGGGGAAGGGACCTTGAATAAGGATATACAGGGATGGAAAAAAAATTCAGAGGGAAAGCTGAACACAAAGTAAATATATGTGTAGCAATCTTATTTGCATTATCACCCTTGATAAGTCATGCTTATGATTTTTATCTTCTTCATAGTTATTGTTAACTTATCAGCATTTTAAATTCTCTTTACTGTTTTTCTTGATAAATACAAAATAAATAAAGAAGAAGGAAAAGAAACAAAACAGAAGCATAGCATCATAGTGAACATCTGCAGTATCTCCATAAGCTATGGCAATCAAGAAACATGATGTCATCTAGATACATGATAATCCTGACATTTTTTAGGTGGCTTCTGACATAACATATTACACTCTTTCACAATAAAATTATTTTTTATAAGTAGAAAAAGTTTAGTCTTTAAAAAGAATATAAGTACATCTTAGCAAATACACAGTCATTGCCCATTATTTGATGTCATATCAGGTAGTATTACAGAACAAGATGTGCAGCATAGATATTTGTTTAACCAGTACAATCACATGCATAAACAACAAACTGGCATTTGTCACAGCTACAGTGATGATGTCATTGGGAAGTTTTCAACTCCCTTATAACCTGGTGAGGTCACTGTCACATAATAACTGAAAGTTCACCATGCACCATTTGATGATAGAATTCCAGGATGACCTTATTCTATTTAATTTTTTAAAAGTATTAAGCCTCCACTATAGACTAAGTAGTAATTGCCATGGGAACAACAATGAACCACGAAATCATGAATTCTACTGTAGCAAGGTGATTAGAGAGTGACAAGCCCTGGCCACTAACTGAGAAGCTATTGATAGTTAATGGCTTCTAGGGGAAGGGAGACCATTTTTTCTTAAGAGTGTATATTAGAGTGTGATTGCCCATACTCCAGTGGATGGCCCCATATCCAGAAGTATCTGGACAGTACAAATTAGACTTGATGGATTAGCTTCAAAATTGGGGCACAAAGTTGGAAGGGGTGAGTTGAATCTGGAAGAAGTTAAGGGGAAGAATGGAGGAAATGGGATCAAAATGCCTCATTTTAAACTCTCAAAGAATAAAAACATTACTTTTGTAAAGTGCGTATTTAAGCCTGTGGTTGAAGATAGTACTAGATACAGGCTATAGAAAGCAGCAATCCAACTTAGACTGCCTCAGGAGACGCCACAAGACACTGAATTCACTAAAACACAATCAGCCAGCCAGAACAACAAAACCTAAGGCTTGATAAGCCTGATCTAGTCTTTAATTCTGTCAGGACCCAGGGCCTTGCGTTTTAGCTGTTCATACTTTCAGAATTGCTCATTTCCTAATGTACTGAAATTTTTATTAGGAAATTTTTCTCCAGTATCATTTTTTTCTTCAAGCCTCGTAAAAATTTATTGCATTTTGTGTTAATAAAGCAGTCTAGTTCTTTGGTACTGTTTGCTTTTCTATCCTTTGAGTGAGATCAGTTTGGATTTTTTTCAATAGAAATCTTGTTTCTCACAGAAATCTAGTTTGCCTTTCCCTCTATTAATGTTCAAGCTACATTCATTTTTTCTTAATTTTTCTAAGGATTACAATATACATCATCAACTTATCAGAATTTGCTTGGCAATAACAATAAATGGCCACCAACTTTGTAACCTATACATACATATTTTCTCCTGTTGGTCTAATGCTGATATCATCACATACATCTGTGTGTATACCAATTCCACAAAACATAACAGTATAGCCACTGCTCCGTTAACCTTTAAAAACTAAAGGAGCCCTGGGGAGATGGCTGTGAGGTGAAGCTCATGCCACACATGACTGAGGTTCAAATTCCTAGAACCCACATAAACAAATGCTGAACTGGAATGACATCCCACCTGTCACCCAGGCCTTGAAGAGTAGAGACAAAGACAGAGGACCCCGGAGAGATCTGGCTAACTCCACTGAAGCAGTGACCCTGGGTTCAAGTGAGAGACCATGCCTACACACAGGAGGAGAGCAATTGACTGAGGAAGGCATCTGACATCAGCTGGCCTCTACATGCACTCACACACAAGCATGTGTATCTGCACATGTGCACACACATGCAAACTTGCGTACACATACATCACACACACACACATAAATAAAAGAAAGGAGGCAAGGAAGAGGAGAATGGGTTTTACTGAGGTTTCTTTCTGGAGCATTGTGAAGGTTACAAGAGCCACTTACTGGTGATTACACCACTGAAGGAAATGCCCCAAGCTGTTAACTGGTTATATATATAGATTCAGGATAGATTATATCATGCCATTTAGAAGTATTTTGATGAGACATATCTTCTCTATCTTGCTTTTTGTATACATATATATATATATATATATATATATATATATATATATATATATGAGCCTTCCTTTCCCTTAATGGTGGAAAGTTAAATGGTCCAATTTTGTGCAAGTCTGCTGCAGGCAGTCACAGTTTCTGAGAGTTTCACAGGACAAGGGCTATGTCATACCCAAAGGTCAGCATGCTATAAGAGGAGATAATGGCCACTGGGGCAGTCTTTATATAGTATATATATAGTATACGTATACATATATATATATACTATATAAAGACTGTATAGTATACATATACATATATATACGTATATGTATACATATATATATATATATATATATATATATATATATATAGAGAGAGAGAGAGAGAGAGAGTCAACATTTCTCTGCTTCTTTTCCTTCCTGTGATGTGAAATCAACATTTCACATCAACATTCATTTCCTTTCAACCTGAAGTTCTGAAATTTAGAATCTCAGAGGGAATTTCTATCTCTATCTAGAAAAGTCTTCTATTCTTCCTTGCATGTTGAATGATGCTTTTGCTGAATACAATAATCTTGGTTGAGACTAGGAGCACACTGACTATTATTCTATTGCCTTCTAGACTCTGTATTTTTGTGAGACGACAGATCCTAGACACACAGTTACTCCACATATATAATTAGTCACTTACCATTTCAATTTTTAAATTTTTCATTGTCACTGATCCAGGTGTGAAACCCTTCTCGGAATCCAGTGATCTTCCTGAAGAAACAGATAAAGATTTTTCAGCAAATGTGAGACACATACAGTTGTTTTTCAAAGAAATTCATTCCCTCTCTCCCTTTCTTAACTTCTCCCCTCTCTCCCCATTTCCTCTTGTAATTCTTATTACAAATATGGCAATAAGAATCTTCTCCCAATTTTTCAATTCATTTATGTTGTTCTAGCTTCAAGTAAATCAGTGGCTTCCCTGACTTCTTAAAGTCCTCTATTATTGCCATCTAGAATACTTTCCACTTCAGTTATAGTGTTTTCCAGATCTAGAGTTTCCATCTAGCTCTTTTGATGTAGTTCTTATTTCCTATTTCAATTTCCCTTTTGTTGCATCCTTGTGATCATATTTTTTGGTTCTTTTAACATGATTTGTTTTAATTAGTCAATGATATTTAGAGTCAATGCTTTGATTTCTTTGCTATATTCAAAATTATGACCTTACATTCAGTTTCCAATGAGTACTTATTTTAATGTATATAGATATCACTGTCCTGTTTTATATAAGTCTTATATAAATGGTAGATTTCTTATATAACATAATCTGGAAGTATATATATACATGTATATATGTATTAGCAGGATCTGATCCCTACAGTGGATATAGCTACTGGTGTTTCTACTCAGATCTGAAATTGAGGTTTCTAAAGAAATTTTCCCACTTTCCTAATCAGAGTTCACACATATGTCACTAATAACTTAGGAGTCAGCTAATGATTTGGGCAGATGTTTACACTTCAGACCCCAAAGCACTTCCTTTTTTTCTGATAAATCTGTATGTGCATTCAGAGACATATTTAGAGTTCAACCAGTTCTCAGATGTGCCCGGGTCTTCCCTTACCACTAGACTCCTCTCCATCTCCTCCGAAATGCATCTGCATAGTGCATATCCCCCTAACAGGAATGTATAGGAAGCTTATTGAGTACTATCTTTTAAATAATTAAACTAATAATATACACTACTTTTATCTAGTTTAACTATAAATTAATCTCTTAATATTATAAATTTTATTAAATATATAACATATCACCATACTGCATGCCTCTCTGACTCCCAAGATTGCCTTGAACTTTGGTGTGGCCTACCACTGTCGTCAAATAGAACCAGAACCTTAGGGTGGCAACATTCTAGTTATAGATAGATAGATGATAGATAGATAGATAGATAGATAGATAGATAGATAGATAGATAGATAGATGATAGATAGGTAGATAGATAGATAGTGTGTGTGTGAGTGTGTGTGTGTGTGTGTGTGTGTTTGCTACTTCTTCATGATAAAGCACTCTGGTTTTTCTCCAAGTTGAGTCTTACTCCTCAGAAAACAAGTCTACTTATGTTCATAACTTGGCTACTGTCATAAAATTACCTCTGTCAGCTACCAGCCTGGGTAAAAGGAAGCATGGAAGCAGACCCAAAGAAAAAAGATTACATATGCCCACAGTTCTTACCTAAAATTCATGTGTGTTTTTCAAGAATACATATCTCTCAACTATTGCATATTTTGAGGCCACTTCTATCTCCCCAAAATTTATGTTATTGAAATTTTCATATTTCATGGTTTTGTGTAGAGTATTCACTGACACATCTTTACATATCACAGCTAACACACTTCTGTACTGTGGCTTCTAGTATCTCTTCCTAAAGTAATGAGAGGGGAGCTCATTGTCCTGTTACATGTGACCTGTCCATGTTACCTGGTTTATCCAATACTCTAACTAGCAGAGGCTTCTAGTGATGTCTTGGCTGTAGTGGTTATATTGTTGCACTGCAAATAATTGTCCTGTCTACTGGTTTAATAAAAATGCTGATTGGCTAAAGGCAGACAGGAAGTGTGAGTGGGACTATCAGACTAAGAAAACTCTGGGAACAGGAATACTATAGCAGAGATACCACAAAGATGCCAAAGAAACACCATGGAGACATCATGATGAGAAGTCAGCAGATGCAGAGGACAACTATGCTGCTCTGAGAAAAGGTACCAAGAGTCATGGGTTAGTTTAAGAACAAGAGTTAACAAGATATATGCCTGGGCCCCAGGTCAATCAGCATAAAATTAATATAAGCATCTGTGGGATTCTGTGATTCTGTGGGACAGCAGGTCAGAACCTCAGGACTAGGCCTGAAAATCCAGACCAGAAACTACATACAGCACTTGGTCATTGCTTTCCTGTCATCCATCACCAGAAAAGCAATTAAATTGAGAAATGGTCCTTAAATAAAAAATCAGATCTACATGTAATATTCACCCAACTAAGTTTAAGTAATTTTGGCTCACCCACTGAACCCTACTGGTCTATAAATACAAGGCTAAGAAACTAAATATTTATTATTATGAGTGCCTGAGAGTAGGAACATTGTTGTTACCCATCAACACTACCTTATATGGTTCACTAACATACATGATGTGTTATATTGTCTGTTCTACTTCAGCAATAAAATAAGATAATACCCTGACCTGCTTTGTACAACCCTTCCAATAAATCCTGGCTGAGTGATCCTGTCTAAATGACAAGCATCATCATTTGCCTTAAGATAACAAAGCATTGGTATGGATTTAACCATGTTCTTATGAGAGGACGATAGAATAAAGGTGACTTAAATAGTCATTTGCCTCTGAGAGTTATTGATAGTAAATGAAAAAAAAAATCCAATTGTTTCCTTTGTAAGGCTGATACACCGAGCTTCGATCTACCTGTGAGTTTCTCTGCTACTCTAGTATTACAAATCAAAGGTTCACAAAGATATGCTCTAAACTCCTGTGCTTCTTGTGTATACTATATTCTGTCTTTTGCACCTAAATACTAAATACAGAATAAGACATCTTAGAACTCTTCGCTTGCTGTAAAATAGCTATTTGTAATACAATGTCTATGGCTCATAATAGATGTCTGTGTGCTAGGGACAATACTACTTCACATATAAAGACTTTAGCTTAAAAATCCGATCTCTCCCCAGCACTGTGAGGGGCTTTGTCAGTCTCGCCATTGAACTGGTCTTTCTACTGATGCGCTGCTGGAATGTGTGTACACAGAGAATAGAAGACAGCAGGACACTCAGGGAGCTATTGTATAAGGAAGCTTATGTCGGGAAAATCACAAGCAAGGAGAGCAGAATAAATGCCATAAGAACATACCGAAGCCCAGCAGCAAGCAGAGCAATGGAGGTTTGGGCTGCTGGGCAATAGCAGCGGTGCACAAAACAGCCACAGCTCCAAATGGCACAGGTGAAGAGCTGAACAATAGACAACACCTGCCAGCCCTAGGCCGAATTTCATGTGTGTGTAGCTCAGCCTACATGTGCCTAGGAAACCATTCCTGACTTAACAGCTGTGGCTTGTGCCCAGAGCATCATCTTAAAGAAACAGAAGCCAGAAGAATAATTCCAGATGAGCCTATTAATCCTTTATATATTTTATTTGATTTTCTCCACCACCATATGAATTCTAATGTCATTTGAAACTGTCTCATGATGCGAGTAATAGATTAGTAGGAAGGCTTCTGCCAGCTGTAGATATCTCATCCAAAACAATCAATCTAGGAGTCAGAAAGATCTCTGCCCTGCCACGAAACCAGCTGTGATGAAACACAGCAGTGTTATCTACAGAGGAAGCAAAGTGAGCCACCATGGGCCTAGTGACCTACAATTCTGTAAAAACCTGCAGACGTCACAAGCTTTCCTCTTGAAAAATGTTCAGGTTTACTCAATTCAAACGGGGCATCCATGTTACCCTGGAAAAAGCATAAAAGAATTTCTCAGAAGCATCTGCAAGCCATGAAGGAAACAGCCAGATTAGCAGTCATAAACACACATCAGCCAGAGACCATTTCTGTGAGATCAACAGTCCTAAATGGTTCAATAACTCACACATTATTGATAAAACACAACAATAAGAAGTAGTGCATCAAAATTATGATGCTGGTTTATCAAAAATGCTACATTAAATTGCTCTCTTATTGAGATTAAAAATTAAAATATCTTTAAGTAGACCTTCCCACACATATACAATAATATCTTGGTGTTTAAACATACCTGGAAAATATAAACATGTAGAACACATCATTCACAATGACTCTCACCACAGACTAATAAAAATATGTGAGGAGCAGTGGTCTACACTTCTAATCTTAGCATTTGAAAGTTGGCAACAGGAGTTTTTTATGAGTTCAAGGTTAACCTAGTCCATAGAGCCAGTTCCAGGTCAATCATAGTTATCTGGGGAGAATCTGCTTCCAAGTAAACAAACAAATAGATAAATCAAACATGATGCATGAGTGTGTGGCACAATTTGAAATTACACATTTTCTAGTAGCCCATTCAAAAGGATTTTAAGAGAGCAAAATTAACTTATTAACAAGTATTAATTACCGCAATATAGTAGATATTAATACTCTTTTAATTAATTTAAAATCATGAAAACATCATTTTTCATTGAAAATAATTTTTTTATACAATATATTCTGGTCATGCTTTCTCCTCCTTCTTCTCCTCCCAGGTTCTCCCTACATCTCTCCTCATCCAACTCCATACCTTCTTTATCTCTATCCTTAGAAAACAAGAAGGCAAATAAAAAAATAAACCAGACTAAAAGGTTTAAGAAAACACAAGAAATACACACACACACACACACATACAAGCATACATGCATACACACAAACAAACTCCACAAAATTGGAAACCATAATCTATAAGCAATAGACTGTCAAGGAAAAATACCCAAAAAAGCAATGAGGCAGAACGAAAGAGAGATATAAAAATTTCATTGACTTAATTTTTTATTGTCATCTACCACTGGGCATGGGGCCTGCCCTTAATTGTGGTTTGTACCCAATGAGACTCTTTTGGAGAAAACCACTCTTTCTTTACAAGTGGTTATCAATTAGAGATACATAATTCTTGGTAAGAGTTGGGGGTTTGTGTCCACTTCCCCTCCCAGCTCTGGGACCCCATCTGGCTTTGACCTGTTCAGGCTAGTACACGCTGTCAGTCTCCGTGAGTTCACATGTACATCAGTCCTGATGTGTCTAGAAGACTATTTACTTGGTGTCTTATAACCCTTCTGACTCTTATAATGCTTCTGCTTCCTCTTCTGAATAGGTTCCTGAACACTGAGGAAGGGGTTTGATAGAGACATCCCATTTAGGGCTGAGTGTTCCAAGGTCTTTCACTCTGTCATATAATCTGGCTGTGGGTCTCTATATTAGTTTCCATCTGCTGTAGGAAAAAGCATATTGTACAGTTGTGAGTCTCTGTATTAATTCCTACCTATGAAAACATTATTTTGACATTTGATAAGCAATACAATTGTTAGTGAGACACTCTTACATTTTTTGTGTATGCTAAGTATATGACATCTTGTGTGTGTTTTACAATCCAGCACATTTCAATGAGATCTGAACATATTTCAAGTGCTCAGAAGGCCTGTTTGACTAATGACTACCATGATGGACACACTAAATATAAAGAAATGAGGCTTTACTGAATACCTAAGATTTATTATATGTGATTACTACTTTCATATCCAATATTCAGAACCACTAGAAGAAATGCAGATGCTGCAGATGTTTCTAACATTATCTCCCAAAGCTCTTTAGGCTTGGATAAAAGAATTCAATGTGTCTGAATGCCATTAGCAAGGGGGAAAGGTCACTACCAATTTCTTGACAGAGGAAATGAAGGGATCTTAACTCTTAAAAGTTTTAAACTCACAAAGAAACTTTCTTAGAGAAATTTTTCTTAAGGCCTTCAAAATTAGGTATAGCCTTTGATACCCAGGTCCTTTTATAATTGGAGAGGAGGCAGGAGAATTACAAGCACTTAAGGCCAATTAGATAGTCTCCTCTGGCCTTTATAAGAATAGAAGTTCAATCCTCAAACATAACACTAACACAGCTGAAATATCCAAGATGGATGTTTCAGTCTACATCTGGAACACAGAACAAACTACTAATCAATCATCCTGTGAAAGTAAAAAGCACAGCCGTGTTCCCTATTTTTATGCCAAATGTCAATCAACTTAAGGTTGTTTGACTGTTTTTAAGATTTATTTTATTTTTAATTTATGTATGTGAGTGTGGTGAGCATGGGCATGTGACTTCAGGTCCCAATAATTATATAATTTTGAAATGTTATGAAAATTTGAGATCAAAGTTTGCTAATTCTGTTATAAATTGAAAATGTCACAGGTTGGTTACATTGTGTTTGTCCATTTTTTAAAATAGATGAGAGGTGAAGTTCAGGTGGTAGAGTGCTTGCCTGACATTCACAAAGCTCTGCTTCCACCCTAGCTCTGCCTTGGTGCATGGTGACACACTCCAGAACCCCAGCATTTGGGAGGTGGCTGCAGGAGGATCAGAAGTTTATATGGGTCCTTGGCTACACAGTGAGTTTAAAAACAGCTTAGGATGCATAAGATTTAAAAATAACTCCAATGGTGTTCACAGTGGAATCAGAGGTGACCAGATTCCAGCTCATAGTCTTCCTGTCCGGAGAATCTCTCTCTGGAGCCAGGGTCACAGCCAAGGTTCTGATCTCAGACTCTTGCTAGTACACAGGCCTCCCCCAGCAACCCCTAACAGAAAGTACCTCCCACAACAGGGCCCTGCCTCCAGGGTGAGCTGCATCATCATAGACAATCATGTACTTTTGAAATGCAGAACCATGTCCAGAGCTGAGGCAGAGATCATGCAGATCCCTCAGAGCAGACAGGAGAAACACAAGCCCTCTAGCCACAACTGACTAGGAGCTGACTAACTGTGAACCACTGAAGCCATGGGTAGACACCAGTGCAAGAATGCATATAACAATATAAAGAACAACAAGGCAACACCAGAAGAAACTGGTGGTTCTACAATACCAAGACCCAAACAGAGCAGTGAAGAGGAAACAGAAGGAAACAACCACAAAAACACCTTTACGAAGATTATTAGAAGTCTTGAAACAGAATATAAAAAAAAATCTCTTAAAAAATAGAAGAAAATATAAACAAAAAATTAGAAGAAACAAACAAATCCTTGAAAGAAAACCAAGAAAAGGAAACCCAAAAAATGAAAGAAATATTCCAGGAACTAAAAATTGAAATAGGAGCAATAAAAAAGACATAAAATGAGGCAAAAGTGAAAATAGAAAGTCTGAAGAAAAGAGCTGGAACTACAGATACAAGTATAACCAACAGAATCCAAGAGATGGAAGAGAGAATCTATGAAGTGGAAGACTCAATAGCAGAAATAGATACATCAGTCAAAGAAAACATTAAAACCAAAAGAGTCATAATACAAAATGTTCAGGAAATTTGGGACACCATGAAAAGCTCTAACCTGAGAATAATAGGAATACAAGAAGGAGAAGAATACCAGCTCAATGGCACAGATAATATATTCAATAAAATCATAGAAGAAAACTTTCTCAACCTAAAGAAGGAAATGCCTATAAAGATACAAGAAGCTTACAGAACACCAAATGGATTTGAGCCCAAAAAAAGTCTGCTCGCTACATAATAATCAAGCCACAAAACATATAGAACAAAGAAAAAATTTTAAGAGCTGCAAAAGAAAAGAGTCAACTTACCTATAAAGGCAGACCCATCAGAATAATACCTGATTATTCAATAGTAACAATGAAAGCAAGAAGGTCCTGATCAGAAGTTATATAGACACTAAAAGAGCATGGCTGCCAACCTAGATTACTATCCCCAGCAAAAGTTTGAATGACCATAGATGGAGTAAACAAGATATTTCATGACAAAGTCAGACTGAAACAATACCTATCTACAAATCCAGCTCTTTGGAAAACATTAGAAGGAAAACTCCAACCTAAAGATCCCAGATACACCCATGAAACCACAAACAATTGATAATACCACAGAAGAAAAGCCCAAAGAAAGGAAATACATACAAGCTACCACCAAAAATAATCGGAAATAACAATCAGTGGTCACCAATATCCCTTAACATCAATGGACTCAATTCACCTATGAAAAGATACACACTAACACAATAGATACAAAAACAGAAACCATCCTTCTGCTGCATACAAGAAACATATCTCAACCACAAAGACAGGCACAGGCTCAGAGTAAAGGGTTGGGAAAAGATTTTCCAATTAAATGGCCCTAAGAAACAAGCTAGTGTTGCCATTCTAATATCTAGCAAAGTAAACTTGAAACTAAAAACAATTAAAAGAGCCCAGGATGGACATTACTTTTTCATCTCAGGAAAAATTAATCAAGATGAGATTTCAATCCTGAATACTTATGCCTCTAATATAAGGGCACCTATCAATGTAAAAGAAACACTATTAAAGCTCAAATTCCATATCAATTCCCACACCCTAATAGTGGGAGACTTCAATACCCCACTTTTACCTTTGGAAAGGTCAACCAGACAGAGGATCAACAGAGAAATAAGGAATCTAAAAGAGATTATGATGCAAATGGATTTAATAGACGTTTACAGAAGCTTCCACCCAAATACAAAGGAATATACATATTTCTCAGCACCACATGGAACTTTCTCTAAAATTGGCCACATAATTGGTCATAAAGCAAATATCAACAGATACAAAAAAATGAAAATAATCCCTTGTAACATATCAGACCACCAGGGCCTAAAGTTCAACAACATCAAAAATCACAGAAAGCTTACCAACTCATGGGAACTAAACATCACTCAACTGAACCACCTCTGGGTCAAGGAAGAAATTATGAAAGAAATCAAAGTCTTCCTAGAATTTAATGAAAATGAATCCACAACGTATCCAAACTTGTGGGACACAATGAAAGCAGTCTTAAGAGGAAAATTCATTGCACTAGATGCCTATATGAAAAACCTACAGAAACCCCAGACTAGAGAATTAACAGCACAGCTGAAAACCTTAGAACAATTAGAAGCAAACTCACTAGAAGGAGTAGACAGCAGGAAATAATCAAACTTCGAGCTGAAATTAACACAATTGAAACAAAAAGAACAATACAAAGAATCAATGAATCAAAGTGTTGATTCTTTGAAAAATCAACAAGATATATCTATCCAAACTAAGCATACTAACACTTATCCAAACTAACCAAAAACAGAGAGAGAAAATCCAACAAAATCAGAAATGAAAAGGGGGACATAACAACAGACCCCCAGGAAATCCAAAGAATTATCAGATAATACTTTGAAAATCTATACTCCACAAAAATGGAAAACATAGAAGAAATGGACAGCTTTTCGGACAGGTACCATTTACCAAAATTAAATCAAGATCAGACTAAATACCTAAATAAACCTATAACCCTAAAGGAAATTGAAGCTGTCATTAAAAGCTTCCCAAGTAAAAAAAAAGCCCAGGCTCAGATGGTTTCAGTGCAGAATTCTACAAGACATTCAAAGAAGAACTACTACTAATACTCCTCAAATTGTTTCATACAGTATAAACTGAAGAAAAAGAAAACCACAAGATTATATCCTTAGATGCTGAAAATGCCTTTGACAAAATCTAACACTCCTATATGATGAAAGTCTTGGAGAGATCAGGAATACAGGGAAAATATCTAAATATAATAAAGGCAATTTACAAGAAGTTTATAGTCAACATCAAACTAAATGAAGAAATATTCAAAGCAATCACACTAAAATCAGGACCTAGACAAGGCTATCCTGTATCCTCTTATCTATTCAATATAGTTCTCAAAGGTTTAGTTAAAGCAATAAGAAAACACAAGGAGATTAAGGGTATACAAATTGGAAAAGAAGAAGTGAAACTATCTCTACTTGCAAATGATATGATTGTTTACATAAGTGACCCACAAAATTCCACCAGGGAACTTCTACAGCTGATAAACACCTTCAGCATTGTAGCAGGATACAAGATTAACTCAAAGAAATCAGTAGCCCTCCTATGCACTAAAGATAAAAGGGATAAAAAAGAAATAAGGGAAACATCACCCTTTATAATAGCTGCAAATAGCATTAAATACTTTGGAGTAACTATAACCAAAGAAGTAACAGATCTATTTGACAAATCTTTAAATCATTGAAGAAAGAAATTGAAGAGGATATCAGAAAATGGAAAGATCTCCCATGTTCCTGGATAGGTAGGATCAACATAGTAAAAATGGCAATTCTACCAAAGGCAATCTACAGATTCAATGCAATTCCCGTCTAAATTCCAACACAATTTTTGACAGACCATAAAAGAACAATACTCAATTTCATTTGGAATAACAGAAAAGTCAGGATTGCGAAAACAATTTTGCTCAAAAAAAGAACCTCAGGAGTCATCACCATCCCCGACTTCAAGTTATACTACAGAGCTACAATGATAAAACACAGCCTGGTACTGGCATAAAAACAGACTTGGAGATCAATGGAATCCAAGTGAAGATCCCAACATTAACCCAAAACCTATGAACATCTGATCTTTGACAAAGAGGCCCAGAATATTAAATGGAAAAAAGATAGTATCTTTAACAAATGTTGGCATAGCTGGATGGTAGTGTGTAGAAAAATGCAGAGATCCAAGCCTATTACCCTGCACAAAACTCAAATCCAAGTGGATCAAAGACGTCAACATAAACCCAGTCACACTGAACTTGATAGAAAAGAAAGTGGAAAATACCCTCCAACACATTGGCACAGGTGACCACTTCCTAAATATAACACCAGTATCACAAACACTAAAAACAACAATCAATAAGTGGGACCTCCTGAAACTGAGAAGCTTCTGTAAAGCCAAAGACACAGTCAATAAGATAAAATGACAGCCTACAGAATGAGAAAAGATTTTCACCAACTCTACAAGTGACAGATATAGAGAACTCAAGAAACTAGAGCCCAAAACCTTGAATAACCCAATCAAAAAATGTGGTTCAGAACTAAAAAGGGAATTCTCAGCAGAAGAATTACAAATGGCTGAAAGGCACAGGAAAACGTGTTCAACATCTTTATCCATCAGAGAAATGCAAGTCAAAACAACTTTGAGATACCATCTTACACCTGTCAGATTGGCTAAGATAAAAGACACAGATGACAGCCTATGCTGGAGAGGGTGCAGAGCAAGGGGAACACTTCTCCATTGTTGGTGGGAGTGTAAGCTTGTTCAGCCACTTTGGAATGCAATATGGCAATTTCTCAGAAAACTGAGAATCAATCTCCCCAAAGAGCCAGCAGTACCACTACTGGGCATATACTCTAAAGATGCACATTCACACTCCAAAGGCACTAGCTCAACTATTTTCATAGCAGCATTATTCATAATAGCGAGAACCTGAAACAACCTAGCCACCCATCAACTGAAGAATAGATTAACAAACTGTGGTACATCTACACAATGGAGTACTACTCAGCAGTAAGAAAAAAATGATATCCTAAAATTTGCAGGCAAATTGATGGATTTGGAGAACATCCTCCTGAACAAGGTATTACAAACCCAGAAAGATAAGCAGGGGATGTACTCACTCATTAGTGGACTTTAAACCAAAAGCAAAACATTCCCAAGCTTCAAACTGCAACAACTGAACAGCTTGGGATCTGAAACACCTTGGACCAGCACCTTGGAACCCACTCCCTCCAGAAGAACACTTGTCTCAGTCTTGATGTTGGGGTAAGGAAAGCAGATCTTCCCGTAGTGGATGCTGAACTAAGCCACCTTGGGACCTTAGGACCTACTGCCCTTGCTGGGGCTGAGATAAAGAGATGGGGAGAAGAGAGAGTGACTGGGAGGGGCTGGAGGGGGAAGGGAGTTTGAATAAGGGGATACAAGGATAAAAAATAAGACTTTATTCATAATTTTAAAAAGATGTTAAAAAGTAAAAAATAAAGTAAAATAAATTTAAATGTAAAGCTTTACTAATGCAAAATGAAAATCAAATTTTCTATGCAAAAATATAGGAAATACAAAGAAGATATTTTTTAAATGAGTTTGTTTTTGCCTTAGTCTAATGCAGATCTTGAGTCATTAGAATATTTTCTTAAAGCCAAAACAGAACCCTAAACTTAGACTAATGTGGATTAGTGGGACATCAAATTCTCAAATATTAAGTCCTAAGTAGCAGATAAGAAAGAAGTCATAGATTCTAACAACCATGCAGTGAATGACATATGCCAACAACAAGAAAATGCTGGTAAAAATGGAGAGAAAGAGGACCTGTAGACTTCTGGTAGGAATGTAAGTTGGTAGAGACATTATGAAGAACAGCATGACAGTTCTTTTGGAGATGCTAAACATAGACCTACCATATCATCCAACAATCCCACCTGAGGCATATAGTAAAAAAAAAAAAAAAAAATTGAATTAGTACATTAAACAGTCAGAATTCCTAACCTTATTGTAGAACCATTGATAACAGCCAGAGTATGAAATGATCTACATGTCTATCAATAGACAATTGAAGTATGTCCTATCAATGCAGCAGAACATGGTTGAGCTAGAAATTATAAATGAATACCTATTACAGGTGACAATGATGGGTGAGAACAGACAATTTTAATATTAAATGAAATAAACCAGACACAGGAAGACAAATACTGCACATTCTGTCTCTTAGTAAACACCAAAATATAGTGTGATGGAAAAAATTGGTAGCATTCTAGAACACACTGGACTGACAGGACTTCACCATAGCCTGTCACATATTCCATGAAGAACTAGAAGATGGCAGCCTACAGTGTCCAGTTGGAAGAGGATGGGGAAATGGAAATACAAACTGCCCAGATTCAATCACTGCACAACACATACATTGACATATTACTGGACAGCCCATAAAAATATACAACAGCCACTGGAGGATGGAGAGGCTGAGCAGCTAGGGTCATGAGGGATAGTGCTTTGGAGGCAGGCAACTCATTGCTTCAGAAAACAAAGAACTTAGAAAAGGAAGGACAAAGAGAATGGAGCCCACAAGGCCATTAGGAAGTTCTGCTTGTCACAAATACAACCTGTATTTAAATAGTGAATTTTTAATAAATTCTAGATTATATTTCTGATGACTTAAAATTTTCCAAAGATAAATAAATATCTTTTCATGTTTCTCCACAACTCTCATAATCTAATATTTTTGCTTTTATCATATATTAAATATTCACTATTTCACACACGTATATATTTTGATCATATTCATGCTCCTATTATTCACTCTTGTGCCCCTCCCCTCCCTACTGATGTCTTTCTCTTTCTAATTAGCCCCCTTCTGCTTTTAATTTTCTCCTCTTTTGGTAGCCCAGGGAGCTTAGTTAGGGTTGCTCACAAGCATATGGATAGGAACAATTATTTACAAGGGTGTGTGCAACCAGAAATGTCTCTTCCTCCTCCTCCGGCAAGTATTTACTACTTATAAAGCCTTAAGGAGAGGCTACTTTTCCAGGTGTATATACACAGATAAATACTTTTTACAGAAAAGATATATGAAAACTCTATGGACCTGGATCCTTTTGTGGTTTCTGAATTCAAGATTCTATCATGTTCTGATAGGTCTGAAACCTGGGATAAATGGCTGAGATGCCCATTTAAAGTATCAAAGCTAACCTTCATCCTTGCATCCTTCAGCCAATGGCTTGTATAAGCCTAAACTTCTGACCTAAACTTCTCTGGCCCAAGGGCTGGGATGCCCTTTCCCAGATGCTCCTCCCTATATTATCCAACCACTTTGATTACCCCATTCTCTCCTGGGGCTCCTGACTGATGCATCCCATTCTCCCTTTCTCCTCCCCCTCTGCCCCCTCTCTTCACATGGCTCAGACTCCTGTCCACTCTGGACTCTCCCAGATGTCCCTGTCTCTACCTATGTTCTCCCATTTATCTACAATAAACTTTCTCTTCCACTATACCTAAGAGCAGCCATGTCCTCTCCAAAGTAGTGGAGGCAATGCCTATGTTATTAGTGCACCAGAGCAAATTTTCAGAATCCAGAACTCATATTGCTTTTCTAACCCTCACCTCCCACAGCAGCAGACAGGCCTCTGGAAGGAAATAGGGGGTAGCTAACACTGAAATCAACTCACACTAAGAGGCACAAAGTAAACATCAAACAGACAATCCACTAATCCACAGTGAGAAGCACAACACCTTGTACAAGAAATATCCACATTAGTCTGAGCAAAACAATTTTTTTGCATATGTAGTCCAATCACATGGAAATCAAAAGCCAGATTTATGAGCACAGATTTAAAACAATGGGAAGAATAAATCAACATCTTAATGCACTGTTTCCCAAAAATGTGTTTGTTCTGTGGGGTATTTTAACGTATCTTTCAATTACAAAAAAAAAGGTTCAGTGATTAAATAAATTTGAAAAATCCTGGATTAATCCAAGTTAAATGTCTTTGATAGCTGCATATTGCCTTTGGCCTTCAGAAGTTCATTGTGAATCTCCAGGGGCTCAGATAGGCTTTTCTTAATTGAATGGCTCCCATTTTTTCTATGGAATACTGACTGATCGTATGAAATAAAATTATTCTACATACCCAGTTCCAAAGTCACTAGAAAAGTCTTTAGCACCATGTGTATTCTTACCACAGAGACAGGCTTGCCAATGAGCCTCATAAACTTGACATGCAAACATAGCAATGCATCACTCACTGGGGGACCATGCTGTATTAGCCTTTCTGCAGTTACTATGGAGATATACCTGACATAAACAACATAAGAATCAGTTTATGTCACAGTTCAGAAGTGTCAGGACATCATGGTGGGGAGGATATGGCCGAGTAAGGCAGTTCATGTCAGACAGAAGTAGAAAAACATGAGAAGTCTAGTGTTGTCCAGTTTATGAGATGGAACCATGTACATCCAAGGTAGCTATTCTCCCCTCAGTTACCTATCTATGTAAGTACCACCACCAACATGCACGATGCATCTCACCAGCCCCCTAAGCAGTTCTACATGCAGCAACACCTGACAATAAATATTAACCACCACATGCATAGAGTGACTATGACAATGGAAGGTGTAAAGAGCTGCGTGCAGCCATGCCTTAAAGATGGTGCTGGCTTCTGCCCTCCACCTTCCCAATGGTGAGTGCTCTCAGTGATACACAACTCCATATTTGGCTAAGGCTAAGAATCTGGCTTGCTTCCACGTACCTGGGCCTATTGGTAGTGCCCACATGGCGTACTAGGGTTGGCTGCCCAGAGGCTATTTAGGCCATGAGCAGGTTTCCCCGGGGTCAGAAGAAGAAGTCAGAAAATTATTCAAGGTTCCTGAATAAACTGCTGAAAGAAGAGCCTGGTGTTGCGTCTTCCTTGCTGGTTGAGGCGGTCACGACAAGTGGTGGCCTGTACGGACTCTACTCTCAACGAAGGCTCAGAACTTTCTGCGATCAGGGCAGTGCACTGGTAAGTTCCCAGGTAAGGTGGGAATCCGCATCAAAAGCGGCTAAAAATTTTGCTCTTCTCTGTAGATAGAGAGCGGGACAAAAGGTTCGCCAGCAGGCAAATTGAAAGTGAAAGCAAAAGATTACATAAGAGGTTACTAGATTAGTTATGGGTGCTTCTCCATCGCACTCAATTTTTTTGGCTCTTAAGGAGCTGCTTCATTCAAAGAATTTAAAATTAGAAGAGAGCACCTTGGAGAGATTCTTAGAGGAATGTGATATTGTTGCCCCATGGTTTGCCGTCTCTGGGAGCCTCATGATATCTTCATGGGAAAAACTAGGAAGGGACTTGGATTTTGCCTTCGAGCAAGGGACTCTCAAGGGCGGGGTGAGGCTGATCTGGAAACTAATAAGAGGCTGTCTTGAGGATCAGCGCTGCAGTGAGGCAGTAGAGAATGGTCAGGCCGTCTTAGAAATGCTACAGGAGGAGAGATCAGAAAAGGCAAGCAGTGAAAAGGAACTGAGTAAAAGGGGAGAGTTACACCCCGACCTTGCTGATATAGAAACTCCTGAGTCTACAGACTCGGAGGAAGAGCTGCTGTCACTCATAGAACAGATAAAAAGGACAAGGATAAGAAAAAAGAAAAAAAGGAAGGAAAAGGAGGATCCAAATAGAGGAGAATGCCATGCCTTCGGCTCCCCCTCCCTATGTGGAAGGTGGGGGTGGTGGTTCAGGGCACACTTTCAGTCCGGGGCATGGAAGGCAGTCAGAACAGAGTTACGTTTAGCTTACCCAGTGTTTCAAGATCCACAGGGAAATCAATACAAGGAGCCCTTAGATTTCAAGGTGATAAAATCTCTGGCTGAGTATGGACTTACGGGATCACGGCCTCATTCACTGTTGCCCAGGCAGAGGCCTTGAACAGGCACTGTATGACACCCAGTGATTGGAGTGGGCTTTTGCAAGCATGCTTGAGCCCAGGACAGTATCTAGACTGGAAGGCCTTTCTGACTGAGTTTGCCAGTTAAGAGGCCGCAGCTAATCAGGCTGCTGGAAATCCCGCTTGGGATAGAGACATGCTGCTTGGCCAGGGTCGATTTGTTAATCAACAGACAGGCTACCCAGTTCAAGTTTATGAACAGATTAATAAATTTGGCATTAAGACATGGAAGGCCTTACCAAATAAGGGCAAGATGAGTGGTAACCTCACTGAGATTTTGCAGGGTCCCACAGAGCTGTTCTCGGACTTCGTCGCTTGCATGGTTGAGGACACAGGCAGAATTTTTGGGGACCCAGATGAAGCAATGCCTCTGATTAAGCAGCTTGTTTATGTACCAAGGAATGCAGGCCGCCATAACCCCATATAAGAATAGAGGACTGGAGGCATGGATGAAGGTTTGCAGAGAGCTAGGGGGGCCATTGACCAATGCCGGTCTGGCAGTGGCTGTAGTCCAGTTGACTCAGAATAAAAGGGGAAGTTCAGGTGCTTGCTTCAAATGTGGTAAGATGGGGCATCTGAAGCCACTGCGGGCTCGGCAGGATTGGACCTCCGTGCCACCACCAGACTCGTGCTAACTCCCCAGATGGGAGTCCAGCTGGTGGATACAGATTTTCAGGGACCCCTTGAGCCCAGCACAGTGGGCCTGTTGATAGGGAGGTCCTCCACAACCCTGGGAGGTCTCAAAGTACATCCAGGAGTGGTTGACCCAGATTATACTGGAATTGTAAAAATTATGGTTAAGTCTCCAAAAGGAATCCTGGCCATTTCCCCAGGCAATAGGATTGCCTAGTTGTTGACTCTGTCTAGTCTACATGGTCGCTTTGCGGCACAGTCAAAAGAAAGAGGAGACAGAAGTTTTTGGTCCACAGGAACGGATTTAACATTTCTGTCTCTAGATTTGGATCAGAGGCCAGTGTTAGAACTCATCATTGATAATAAAAAGATTCTAGGCCTGTTAGACATAGGGCCGGACAAGAGCATCATTGCCAAGAAGGACTGGCCGTCAGGATGGCCCATACAAATGTCCTCCCAGACATTACAAGGCCTGGGATATTCTAAAGCCCCAGATGTAAGTGCACGGCAGTTACAATGGAAGGATGAGGAAGGACATTTCGGCATTATGCAGCCCTATGTGCTGGAACTCCCGGTTTCGTTATGGGACAGAGACCTTTTAAAAGATATGGGTTTCAGGTTAAGTAATGATTACTCCCCCACATCATTCAAAATGATGAATAGCATGGGTTACCACCCAAGCTACGGATTAGGGAAATTTCTGCAGGGGAGAAAAGATCCTATTGAGGCACAACAGAGGAGCCACAGACAGGGCCTGAATTTTTCCTAGAGGCCACTGAGGAGGGTATTCCCATATCTTGGAAAACAGAGGAGCCCATATGGGTTCCTTAGTGGCCACTTTCCTCTGAAAAATTGACTGCTGCGAGAACATTGGTAGAGGAGCAACTTTTTGGGGGACACATTAAGCCTTCGGTGTCCCCGTGATATATACTGATTTTTGTAATAAAGAAGAAGTCTGGCAAATGGTTTCTCTTGCATGATTTGTGAGCCATTAACAATCAAATGCAAATCATGGATTCTGTACAGCGTGGCTTACCCTTACCTTCTTCCTTGCCAGCCTCATGGCCTATCATTGTTATTGACAATAAAGATTGCTTCTTCTCAATTCTGCTATGCGCTCAAGATAGTGAGAGGTTTGCCTTCACCGTCCCTTCCTGCAATCATGAGGAACCCAATAAGAGATATGAATGGGTGGTCTTGCCCGAAGGCATAGCCAATAGCCCCACTATGTGTCAGCTTTATGTGGATGAGACTATTGCTCCGCTTAGGCAGAAATATCCTACCCTGAGATGCATACATTATATGGATGATATCTTGCTAGCAGCTAAAGGAAAGCAAATGCTGAAATGACCATATATGGAATTGGTTAATATGTTTAAGAGAAGAGGGTTGCTTATAGCTCCAGAAAAGGTACAAAAGGACCAATTGTTAACTATTTAGGAGCAAAAATTAATGAGAGGTGTGTTATTCCACAAAAGGTGGAATTAAGAAAAGATAACTTAAGAACTCTAAATGATTTTCAAAAATTGTTAGGAGATATAAATTGGATTAGGTGTTATTTAAAGCTACCAAATTATGAGCTAAGGCCCCTTTATAATATTTTAAATGGGGATTCCGCATTGGATTCTCCAAGATAATTGACTGAAGAGGCAAGGGAGGCTTTACAAAAGGTGGAAAAAAGATTGCAGGGTGCCTTTTTACAGAGAATACAGGAAGGCAAGGATGTTGCTTTGTGCATCCTCCCTACCTATTCCCAACCTACTGGGTTGTTGTGGCAAGACGGGCCGTTGTTTTGGATTTATTCCAAGATAAATTTATTTCAGCCAAGTCCATTGAATATTATCTTACTACTGTGGCTAATGTTGCCATGACTGGGGTCCAACAATGCTTACAGTATTTCGGGGTCATTCCAGCTACCATTATAGTGCCTTATACCAGTCATCAAATTCAAACATTATGTGCTACGATTGATGACTGGGCCATTTTGCAATGCAGCTTCACTGGACACATGGATAATCACTACCCCAAACACCCCTTAATAGGATTCTTTAAAGAACATCCGGTGATATTCCCCAGGGTAATGTCATCCCAGCCCATCGTTAATGCTCAAAATGTGTTTACAGATGGATCTAAAACAGGATGTGGCGTGTACATGATAGATACACAACAGCCTGTACAGCATCAGTTTCAACCCGGCGCCCCACAGATGGTAGAATTAAAGATAGTAATTGAAGTTTTTAAGGCTTGCCCTTTTCCTTTTAATTTGATATCAGACTCTGCTTATGTTATTAATGCCCTCAAAGTTTTGGAAGTAGCCGGACCTATTAAGAGTTCCAGTCCGGTCTGCATTTTGTTTCAACAATGAAAACATTTAATTTGGCATAGTAAGTCCTGATTTTATCCTCAGCACATTAGAGCTCACACAGGCCTGCCTGGGCCTCTGAGCAAAGGAAATGATACAGTAGATCAATGGACTCACCAGGAATGGATGTTCTTAAGTTCTGCCTTGGACAGAGCCAGAACCTTTCATAAAACATTTCATGTCAATGCAAAGACGTTACAACAAAAGTTTTCTCTTTCTCGAGCTGATGCCCAAAAAGTGATTTTAGATTGCCCCCAATGTGTGGTTTATCAACACCCACCCAGTATTGGCGTAAACCCCCGGGCCTACTCCCCTTAAAGGTCTGACAAATGGATGTGACACACATCTCTGAATTTGGGCATGTTAAGTACGTGCACGTGTCTGTGGACACCTGCTCAGGTGTTATGCATGCCATGCCTTTGACTGGGGAAAAAGCACGTAACGTTATTGCCCACTGTTTGGAGGCCTGGGCGGCCTGGGGAAAGCCTCAACAACTTAAGACTGACAATGGACCTGCTTACACAGGACAGCAGTTTGCCTCTTTCTGTCACCAGATAGAGGTACAACTTGTTCGTGGCTTGCCCTACAACCCCCAAGGACAAGGCATCGTGGAACATGCTCATTGCACGTTAAAAGAATGCCTGCAAAAACAAAAAGGGGGAATAGGCCACGGCCGTACCCCAAAGGAGAGACTTTCCCTTGCCCTGTTTAGCATTAATTTTTTAGATTTGGATGCTCAGAGACATTCCACAGGGGACAGGCATCATGAGCCTCGTGGTACCACTAAAGGAATAGTAAAATGGAAGGATGCTTTGACAGGGCTCTGGCGCAGGCCCGATCCCGTGCTGACATGGGCACGAAGTTCTATTTGTGTTTTTCCTCAGGACCAACAAGATCCGGTGTGGGTACCTGAACGCCTCACTAGAAGAGCCCAGTATGGGGAGGAGCATGACAATGGAGGTAGTGGCCCTCCTGCTCATCCTTGTGATGATGCAACCGGGAATGCCAGAACCAAGATGGGGGATCCTGTCCATGTTCCCAAGACCGATGCCAGTCCGTCATGATGCTAAGTTGTTTCCATGATTATTTAGTAGTAATAAGAGTCTTGACATTCCTTATCTTCCCGTAGATTTAGAAAGAGCCCCCTTGGGAGAAAATAGATCTTTTAGTTTAGTTGGAACCTTGTGTTTTCAAATCGTTCAGAATCACTCAGATACCTCCCCATGCATTTTGCTGTATAATCAAACTGTGGGATGGTTTGACCTGCCTGAGGATTCTGGTGGTCCCTGTCATTCCACTAATGCCACCTAGGTTTCTGGGTGGTGGCCTGCCAAGATGCTGGAGGGAACACCTCTGCATCAGCCAAAATAGCCCCTTATTGCTGAGGAATGAATTGGGGAGAAATCTGGCCCTGGACTGGCTGTCAGTCCCATACCATGACTTGGGCTGACAGGGCATAATGTTTTACCTTTTCCCCTGGCATTAATACAGGATTTAATAGTACCTATGCAGGCCTTAATTTTAGTGATCAGAATCCATTCCAGGGGTATGTGTGCTACTCAATTTAGCTATGCAATAGTTACCCGCATGCCTCACTGGGTGACTGTGCCTGTTGATGCTCCTGATGCCAAGACTCAATTTCCATGAGTCATAATTTGCATACTGCTCAGACCTTGAATAATCTTTCTGCCAGTGTAGCACAAGCCCTAGATGTACAAAAGGGCATTAATGCTCAGCTAAAGGGAGGCTTGATGGTGGTGAACCAAAGGATTGACCTGGTTCAAGAGCAAATTGACACCCTCTGGCAGATTGCCCAACTTGGCTGTGAATGGAAATATGCTGGACTTTGTGTGACTAGTATACAATATAGCAATTTTACCTGTGCTGCAAATCTGTCTAAGCAGTTGTCCAGTTATCTTTTAGGTAATTTAGATGGGAGAATTCAACAACCTGATGGAGCAGCTGAGGGTGGCGATCATCACGGTGAACTTGACCCGGGTGGATGCTGGACTGGTGGAAGTGTTGTCCTCGTGGATCTCTGATGCCATGAACCATCTTAAAGAGTGGGCAGGTATAGGAGCCTTGATGGGCCTCCTGGTGTTAGTCTCCTTAGTGTGCCTGTGGTGCATTTGCTGGATTAAGGCTTCCCAGCATCGCAGTGTAGCCATGATTATTCTAGCCTTTACAGCCGTTGAAGCAGGACAGTCCCCTCATGCTTGGCTGGCTATCTTAAAGGATTAATTTTCCTGGGCACAGGATGTGAGGCTTGAGCACTGCACTTGGGGCCCACTGAAACTTGGGTCTCAAGAAGAGCATGCCTGATTGCATGTGGGTTGATACCCTGATTCCCACCTCTGTGAAAAAGGGTATTGGATGGGTCTGGTACTCATCAGGTGGACGACACCTGAGTGAGGATCAGTACAATGTCCCTGGTTCATTCTACAGAGATCAGGCCTCTACTCTTGCCTGTTGCTATAATATAAAAAAGGGGGAACTGTAGAGGGCTGCATGCAGCTGCGCCTTAAAGATGGCGCTGGCTTCCGCCCTCCACCTTCCCGATGGTGAGTGCTCTCAGTGATAAACAACTCCATATTTGGTTAAGGCTAAGAATCTGGCTTGCTTCCACGTACCTGGGCCTATCGGTAGTGGCCATGTGGCTGCCCAGAGGCTATTTAGGCCACGAGTGGGTTTCCCCGGGGTCAGAAGAAGAAGTCATAAAATTATTCAAGGTTCCTGAATAAACTGCTGAAAGAAGAGCCTGGTGTTTCGTCTTCCTTGCTGGTCGAGGCGGTTGTGACAAGAAGGTCTAACATTTAACTCTGCCTGCACCCGAGTGCCTGTGTGATACCAATATGAATCATGTTTTCATTTTTTGTTCATGTGACTTGATCTCATTAATAATTAAGACATTAAACAGATTGTGATATAGGTTAGCTTTCCTACACATAATCTCATCTTTTAAAAATTAGTTTAAATGTCTTTATTATGTCATATGTTGATTTTCAAAAATGACTCTAGCAGTGGTGATAGTACACATTTTTAATCTTATCACTTGAAAGGCAGAGGCAGGAGGATCATGAGTTCAAGGCTACCTTAACTATGTAGTGTTTGTGAATCCCCCATGGATCACATGAGATCTTGTCTCCAAAACAACCAAGAAATAGCAACATAGGACTCTCAATTTTTAATTTCTGAAGTTTTATGACAGTATTGTGCCACTCAATTTAGGAAACACTATGTTTATTAACACTCATACCTCAAATGTGCTGGATATTTTTGTGTCAACATGACATAAGTTAAAGTCATGTGAGAGGAAGAAACCTCATTTTAAAAACTGTCTCCATAAGATCAGGCTGCACAAGCCTGCAGGGCATTTTCTTCATTAGTGATTGATGTGGGAGGGCCCAGCATTTTCTGGATGTGGTGCCATCCCTAGGCTGATGGTTCTGGATTCTACAAGAAAGCAGGCTGAGCAAGCTATATGAAGCAAGCCAGTAAGCAGCACCTCTCCATGGTCTGTGCCTCAGCTCCTCCCTCCATCTCTCTGCCCTGTTTGACTTCCTATCCTGACTTTCTTTAATGATAAACAGTGATGTGGAAGTATAAGCTGAATAAACCCTTCTCTCCCCAATGTGCATTTTGATCATGGTATTCCATTGCAGCAATAAAAATCCTAGCTAAGATACCAAGGATGTGTTGTATGATATCACCAAAGGAAACTTGCAGAGATACTTAAGGAGTGGGGATATGCTGTTGCCCTGGATGCTCTAGGTGGGCTCAGTGTCATCACAAGGGCCCTGGTGAGAGAAAAGACAGCAAAAGAGTCACAAGAGGCCAGATGGTGAAATCAGAGGTCAGAGCAATGTAACTGGCAAGTGGCAGGGACCATGAGCCAGGGAATGTGGGTCACCTCTACTAGCTAGATAAGTTAAGGAAAGGGCTTCTTCTCTGAAGCCTCCAGAAGGGAAGCAGCCTGCTAACACCCTGACTTAAGATCCAGGAAACCTTACTGCAGACTTCTGACCTTCCAAACTACAAGATGATAAATCTGTGCTAACTTGTCTATTTGATCTTTTGGTTTAGGTGCATGGACAAAACCCAGGGTCTTCTGCATTCATGTGATATGATTATTGCCTAAAGCAACTATGGGAAATGAACACAGAAACCACAACTGACCCCCTTTTCACCTACTCTTTAGCCATCATTACCCAACATATGACCATCTAGAATCCACTTAGATTCTAAACCAGTGTCTATCTGTTATGAGATATTTGTACACTGTATGAAGAGGTATTGTTGTGACTGGTATAATAAAAAGCTGACCGGCCAATAATTAGGCAGGTAAAACTTCTAGGCAGAGATAGGAAGAGAATAATTAAGGCACACAGGAGACCTCATGGAGACACAGAAGGCAAGGAAAAAGACCGCATGGTAAAATATAGATTAATATAAGCAGATTAATTTAAGTTATAAGAACTAGTTAGGAACAAGCCTACTTTATAGGTTGAGCATTTATAATTAATAATAAGTCTCCATACTGGTATTTGTGAAGTGGAAGCCCAAAAGAAAGTCTAGTTACATCTATCCATCCTCCAAAACCCATTAGAATATACCTGAATCTTACTTTATAGTGCCATGAAAACTTTAAAGACTCTGAGAACTTTAAATAAACATGAAATAAATCCCTGAGTGTCTCAGGGAGAGATCAATGAAGCAAGGAAAGGAAGAAAGGATATTAGTTGAATATAATAATAAATTGGTTTTAGGGTCTCTGGGAGTAGAATGAGTTGACCAGAACTGACCTATCAAATTTACAAGACTTGATATAGATCAAAATGTCAATTTATTAATTTGAAGATGTGACATATCTTTCCAGTGATTAAAGTATCAGTGTCTACAAGCCAGAAAGGCTTCTTAGTATCAGATCATCTGATAGATTTAATTAAATCAGCCCAAAGCTACTCAAGTCAGAACAAAAGAAGCAAATAATCTCAAGGAATAATCTAGTATCCTGGCCAGATCTTACTAATGCCTGCCAACTTTACCACCTTCAGAGAAGTCTGCGTATTTTTTTTTCATATAGAAGATTTCACCTTGGGCTAGTTTTAGTCTTCATTTCAGATGATCTAATGGAGGTACCATCTAGGAATCTAGCGGGTAAGTCTGTGCCAAGTAGCAGATGATGAGCTAGCTAAGACAGATATATACTGCTCTCTAAAATGGCGAGTATAAAACATGAAGGGGAGGGAATTAAAAGATGTAAAATATGATAAGCAATATTTTTTAACAGCAATACTGATTAGTATAAAAGCAGAAGATAATAAGCTTTGCAGTGTGGCTTACACTCAGGGGAGAAGAAAAGGCAACACAGAAGTTTTGAATGTGTGCCTTGTAGCCTAGTGGACGGAGAGACCATAGCTCAGTTCCAGAGTACAGTGGCCTCCCAATTCTCCATGACACCTGCAGACTTTCTTCTCCTGCCTTGTTTCACTAAATACTTTAAAAACAAATGCCATACACTGAAGTAAACTGTAAAAGATTCCTCTGTTATTTGTGGACAAAAAGTTGATCCATTTATCTCTACTCCAAGAAAACCAAAGTTTACCAGCTGTGATGGGTAATTTTGTGAGACATGTTGACTGAGCTGAGACTTCCTAACAGCTAAGAAAGCACAATTTCTAGGTGTGTCTGTGGAGGCATTTCTAGAAGACTTTAGCAGCTGTAATCATTAGACTGACTGAAGATCTCACCAAGGCAGGTGAGCATCCATCCAAGGGTCCAAATGGAATATGCAGGAAGAGGACCAACACCTCTTCTCTCTTCTGGAGATGAAATATCCAACTTCTCCATCCCTAATGCTGAAGCCCTGGTTCTTGTCCTTCACATTCCACCAGTCCGAAGGCCTTCTGCTTCCAAATGGGAGTGACATCATAGGTTCCCCTCTTCTCGGGTCTTCAGATAGCATAGCAGTACCAGACTTCAAGGTGTTCCAGTTTGTGGGTAAGATATCTATTAGACTGTGGGATTCCTCCACCTCTGTAACCATATAAACCAATTCTCTACAGAAATATTTTGTTATAATCCATCTATGCCCTACTGGCTCTGATGTCCTAGAGAATCAAGGTCAAGTTATAATCCCATAGAGAAGACAAGCATGCTCCTCTGGTCCCCTGGCTACATCCTAAATTCTCTGGATAATGCTGGAGAGTATGAAGATTCTAGGTTGTGAGTTTTGTTTTGAGTTCAACACCATATAATATAACAACCAATAAGATCTGTGTGCCTAAATAGGATAGCAGACAAACGGCCACCTCAACGCTCTAGCCATATTACCAGATGACACTATTCAGCTTGTCCATCTGTTTCCTGGAATGATTTGGTTACACCCTCAAAAGAAATAGAACTACAACAAAACTAAAAATATAACATTTTAGATATATCAAATTTAAAGGTTTTTTTTTTTTTAATTAAATGATCCAGTGGAGGACTGGGGACAGAGCTTCACTGACTCATTCCTGAACATCAGAAATGGAGAGGGAGGCGGAAGAAGGTGCTGGGGGTGCAGAGAGAGTGTATGTGTTGAGTCAGTCAACAGAGTGAAAAGGCAATCTGTGAAATAGAGAGAAAAATTCAAATCATTTATCTAATGAAGATGCAATGTTCAAAACATCTAAAGAATTTCTACTTGGGAGGTAGACTTAGAAGGATTGGGAGTTCAAGATCACCTTAAACTACATAGTGACTGTAAAACATAGGAAGGTCCGGGGGACTGGCTGGTCAGCTGGTCTAACCATTGGCAAGCTCCTCAGTGAGTGTCTGGTCTCAAAAACTGAGTTGGACAGAAATAAAAGACATTGACTATGCACCTTATTCTCCAAACTTGTATATGCAGGCACAGGAGGAGCCTTCACACACATGTATAGCACATACACTTAAAATAAATAAATTTGAAAAATTGGTTAAAGATTTGAAAGAATATTTCTTCATGGGAAATATACAGCTGGTTAATAAGCACTCGTAAAGATATTAAACGTCACTAGTCATTAATAAAATATTTATCACAATGAGCGTTGGAGAGGTGGATCAATGTTTAAGAGCAGTTTGTAAAAGATTGGAGTGTGTGTTCTGGCACTCACTGGGGCAGCTCCTAACTAGAGGATCTGACACCCCACTTTGACCTCTATGAATATTCGTAAACATATAAATATACATATAAACAAAATAAATTAAACAAGAACAAAATGAGGTGTTATATCATTCCTAAGAGAGTTACTAGTAAAAACAACAGGATGGATATATGGAACTAAGCATATGCACACATGTGTGTTGTTGTGGGAATATAAAATGATGCAGCTCTTAGGAAAAAATATGGTGTTTCCTAAAAATATGGACCAGCAGCACCACTACTGGTTATATATCTAAAAGAACTGAAAATAGACTTTCTCTAAAAAAAGACATTTGTCACATGTGCTCAGATTTATACCCAACCGTCAAAAAGTAGGGACAACCCAACTGTTCCCTGATGATAGGTGGATGAATGAACAAACTTTTGTGCATACAGACCATGGAACAGCTCAGCAAACACTACGGCCTGGAGGACTCTTAAGGACACTAGGCTAAGTGAAATAAGACAAAAGGCCAACTTGTATTGTTTTATTTACGAGGGTCTGTAGAGCTGTCAAAAGGGAGAGAGATGAAGAGCAGAAGGGTATGGGCACCAGGGAAGGAGGAATGGGCAGCTATTGTTGGGTTGGGTGAGACTTCAGTTCTGGACTATGAAGAGCTCTGGACTATTCATAAATACTAAACTCACATTCAAAAATTCTAAAGCCAAAGAATTGTGTCGCCATGGTACCTTCTAACACTATTCCCAGTCACATGCCTTGTCTGATGCTGACTCCTGATTAATCCTTAAGGTGTGTATATACATTCTAAAATGGCAGACCTCACCCATTGTGTATGCGGTTTGTTTGAGTTTCACACACACGTTAACCTGATTTTCTACATCGCACAAGACACACTTCAATTTCCCCCTTCTGTGCCAATGTCAGCATCTTACTTATTTCAACTCTTATTAAAGCCACAAGATTTAAGATGAAGTACACAGAAAACTTGAGGCAGAAGTAGGTTTATAATATACAAATCTTGGCTTCTGTGATCAAATATGGTGTTATTTATATTCAACGGAAGAATAAAAAAAAAATCCAGAAGAATCAAGTTAAAGAATTCTCTAACCTTCTTAAAATACCTTGCAAATAGGTGAGCAGCCATATGGGAAACTCAAGAACTGGTGGCCAGTGGGTTGAAGCAATGTTCCTGGTGCTTCCAGGGAAAACTAGCAAACTCTTAGTACCAAGAAAACTGTGACGGAAGGACCCAGAAAACGTGGTGACTCAGACAAAGAGAAGAAATCCTTGCTGGGGGAGAAGGAAGGCAGTATGGAAGATCAAGAGTACACAATCAAACAGCCCCAGGCCCTGTGATGCCCCCACACGGGCTGTTGCATTGCCCCCACCCGGCCTCGGGGTGGCTTCAGAGGGTGCTTGAGACTCTGAACTTCAAGGTATTGTTTCTAACTGGGAAGAAAGAGCTGAATGCCATTCTTGGATGGCGCCCGGGCAGAGTTCAGCTTGCCCCACTTTCTTGTCACAGGAAGCAAGCTGCCCTAAAAATCCTTTAGAACAGTGATTCTTTTTGTAATAGTTAGCAGAAGAACCTTTCTTTTTTCCAAGTGAAAAAAAGAATTTTGAGGAACATCGATATATAAAAATAGTTGAAAGCCTATCGGCTCTGAAACAGCTTGGAGCTTGAACACATGGTGTCTCCCACCGAGCTCCGTCCCCCACGGCAGCCCCTGCCATCCCTCTTTGGAGCTGCTGGGATTGCTGGGACACTGTGTGACAGCAGCTACCTCAGAAGGCCAGGCAGGCTGCCTGTGAGAACCAGAGCATAAATGCCAGGCAAATGTAAAATAAAATAAAACCACACGTCATGCAACAGTTTTAAAAACCTATCAAATGAATGGATCCCTGGGAAACCCCAAATGTCAAGAGCATCCTTGAGTTCCACACCATCAGCCTACTTCTGGCAAAAATCCTTACTGAAAGGTACCCAAGAGACCATGAGGTATCATGAAAGAGCTTTTAGAGTCCAGAACATAGAACTAGTCACCCATCTATGTTCTGGCTCTGAAACCCTGAGGAAACATTTTCGATTCTCTGTGCCCTAAGTTTATCACCAGGAAGATAAATATAATCATTTCCTGACACATTTTTCAGGATTATGAAGATCAAATGGAAGAAGGGTCAAAGTCATAAATGAACTATCAAGCACTGTGCCTGGCTCAGGTCTTAAGATACCGGCTGCTCTTCTTCAGAAGACCTAAGTTTAGTTCCCAGCACCTGTGTGGGACAGCTCGTAACGGAGTATATCTCCAGCTGCAAGGGATCCCACTTTCTCTCCTGGCCTCTATGGGCATCTGCACTCATACGCATCCTAACATAGTTACACACAAGTACATATAATTAAAGGTGAAATAAATTTTTTAAAGTAACTTATAAAGGTCTGCATACTTTATAGTTATATATCTATATCTGTATATATATATATATATATAAAATCTATGAGTTAGGCATGGTGGTGCAAACCTTTAATCCTTGAATTTGTTGTGGGTTCAAGACCACCTGGTTTATATACGAAGTTTTAGGCCAGCCAGGGCTGCATAGTGAGAGCCTGTTAAAAAAAAAAACAAAAAAAAAAGAATCTGCCTTGTAGTTAAGCATCTCATTCTTTCAATACCCAGACAGCTGCTGTGTGCCTAAATGAAAAGATTTGCATGTGACTTTTCCATATCCAACAAACAAGGCAACAGCAAAAATACAAATGGCAAACTATGCCCCTGGCCATGAGGTGATCCACCCCACCTCCAGGGCTCCTCCCATGTCTTACCTACCCTAGCATGCCATGATAGTTTTCTCATACATGTCAATTCTCCCCATAACTACTACCATTATGATTATATCCCCATTGTTGAGGTCCTCGGGGTCCCCAGGCCGTGGCTCTATGTAGAAAACTTTAGAGCCAAGTTATCAAGTCACTCATAATGGCTTTGATTCAAACTTTCACCACTAACTAGACACTGGCAGCATTATGAGATGACAGAAATATTCTATCTGAAGATGCCCTATAAGCTGCAGATGCATTGTGGGAGACAAGCATTACCTAGTACATATCAGACTGTAGGTTCAATTCCCAGCACCAGAAAAATGTTCTCCTGCCCATTATACACTTTCTTTAGATGAATACATGCTAAGTTAAAGGTTATGGATGTAGCTCAGTTGGTGAGCCCTTGTGTAGCATGAGCATGTCCTGGGTTCAGTTCCAAGTTCAACATCAGTCTGGTATGGCAGTGCAGGCCTACACTCAGGAGGTAGAGACAGAAGAATCAGAAGTTCTGGGTCATCTTCAGCTACACTTTGGGTTTGAGGTCAGCCTAGAATACATGAGACTGTGCATCTGTCTCAAACTGCAGCTTACACCTGACCCTGTAGACAGAGCAAGATCTGGGTACTTTATATCATTATATCTGCCTTTGTTTCCCTACAGCAAATCAGTAGCCTTAGGAAAGAGTAAAGCTCCTGATACGAAATACACTTTCTACTGATGCTTACAGCATTAGCACCAGTGAAAAGTTAAATCATAGCGGGCTGAGAAAGGTCTGTCTATATTCTATGGGAGGGAAGCACTAGCCACTTACAGCTATTGAGCCCTTGAAATGTTCTTGGTGTCCCTGAGAAATTAATCTAATGACTTAATTAGATTTTAAATAGTCACTAGGTGACTGCTAGTGGGCAGTTCTAATGGGGTGGTCATGCTTGATCTCTTTGATGAAACTGAAAAAATGTACATGTTAAATGTATCTGGGGACAGCGAGATGGCTCTGCAGGGAGAGAGGCTTGCTGCTGATCTTGATGATTCAAGTTCTGGGACACACCGGAGAGAGGGAGACAGCCATATCCTAGTGATTGGGGCCTCTCTGACCTCTGGCTTCCACTCACACACTGTGATATATGCACCCACACACGTTCACATACCATGATAAATAAATAAGTAATAATTAATAAAATTTTAAATGTAACTCATTTTCCACACACAAATTCATTGTTAAATAAATAACGTTACCGTGTCCATGGGCTCTTCACAAGAGCAGATTGAGGGCTCAGTCCTAACCCAAATCTCCATGAACTCATTTGTCAATTGCTTGAAGATGTGAGCAGGCACTCAGCTGGGGCTGGAAGAGAAGACTGAACATACATGGGTCACTGCACTGTGAGCAGCTAAATCTTAGGATAAACCGAACTGACACCAATTAATGACATGCATAATAGCTATGGCTTATGCAATAACTAGTTATAAAGAGTAAGTCATCCTCATGAATTACTAAAGTTAGCATAGCTTTTACACTGTTTGTTCTCTGCTGGTAACCAGTTGCATCTCTACCTCAGGTTCCTTGCTTCTTTGTAAATGCTCACACACTGCTCACCCCGAGCACCACTAGAAGGGTAAGCCCTGCTCCCAAACAGCTGCTGCAGATTGTCATGTATGATTGTTCTTTCCCACCCAGCACAGGCCAAGATGTATTTGATGCTCCTGACCATGTTGCTGAGACATACCACTTTCTGTCTCACTGAGGTAGGACTCCCCTTTGAAGAATGTGTCTGTACCTTCTGGGTGTAGCCATTTTATGTATATATATGATGGGGCATACATGCTTGAAATTATGAGTTGCATCACCCACACACAAGTAGACTATCCAAAGTTATATAACAACCTGCCAATCATAGCAAAGATCTATTCTATCCTCACCCTGGGATCAACTTCTCTCTCCACTTAAACTTATAAGAACCCCAAAGAACTCAGAGACCTTCAGTCATGTGCTTGCAGGGGTCCAGTCTATCCTGTGGGGTATGCCATATACACTCTGGTCACAAATCTCAATTTTCATGAGCCTTGTTCATGCATTGTTTGAAACACAAAGAACCTACAAATCCCTTAGAAGACATCTCTAGGTGAAGACGTTCCCACTGGAAATGCCAACCTGGACATGTCAATGAACATGGCAATACTGGCTCCTCACTCTCTTCCTGAGACAATCTGGTGGCCACAACTCTGAGGCCACCTGTGGCTAGAAAACCCTACAGACTACTGCATATCAAACCAGGTCAGGAAAAGGAGAAAACTGGAAGCTGGAAGCTGACGCAGCCACTGGGGATATGCAGAGAACTTGCTAAAAGTGGATTTAGTAATGATCATCTGGAGGAGAAAATAAAACCAAGTGTGTGCTAGGTAACGAGAGTGCCTGTGCTGGGGAACAGTTGGAATCTTCCTCCAGAGGGCACCTGGCAGAAGCCATGGCCTCAGGCAGCTATGCCCAGCTGGGCAGAACAGTCCTTGGCAATGTGCTTCTTGGGGCTCTATCTCTGAGAATGTGTTGACATGAAGAACTAAATTAGCTAATATGAGCCATTAGAAGAGGAAAATCATGGCAAAAGGTCCCTGGAAATCAGCAGCAAAGATAAGGAAGTGACTGAGGCTTAAAGACCTCGGGCAAAGAAACTTCATAGTTTTCCTGGGCGTCGGGGCATGGGGATGCTACATGAGTCCTGCTATATTTAGAAGAGACAGTAATTTTTATTTTATTTATATGTGTGTGTGTGTGTGTGTGTGTGTGTGTGTGTGTTGTATAGTACTGAGATTGGCCCTAAGGCTTCACATATGCTTGACAAGCACCCTAGCACTGAGCTATACATCCACTCCTTTCTAACAATCTTTTATTTTGAAATAGAGTCTCACTAAACTACACAAGTTGGACACAAATTTGCTCTGTAGCCCAAGCAGATTTGAAACTTCAATCCTCCTGCCTCACCTTCTGCATAGCTAAGATTATGCACCTGCGCTACTAGGAAATTGTAAGTGCTGTGGCATATGCTGTGATGTGTGATAGGCCCATTTAAGCTGAGCTGGCCTCCAGCCTAGCTGATGGGATTTTAGGGTGAGGAAGTCAGGTGAGGAGGCTAACTGAACAGTGTGATTCCTCATTGGAGTTTCTCCTTCAGGGGTGAGATCTCCTCTTCTCAAACTGTGCTTCTAAACTGGATGCTGCAGGGTTCTGCTTGATTACTTCAAAGCCCCAATTAGGGAGGAGCTCACAGAGATTTGTACTAACCACAATCCTTCGCTCTGCAGGGAGCCTTTCCATGTTCAGTTTACAGTGTGACTCAGAAATGGAAGGCCAGTGATCACACTCACCCAGGGCTTCATATAAGCTGAACTAAATATCTATACATGCAGACACACACAGAGACATTTGTACACATACACACATGTACACATCCATGAACACTAACACACATACATGCACATGTGCACATATCTACACACATGCCCACACATGATATCAGATGTGCATGCGCATGCACACACACACACACACACACACACACACATATACACACCTTACAGAGTCTCAGCCATCACAGTATACACACTGCTTCTTCAAATCCCAGCCTCACATCACAATCTTGTTCTCCTCTGGAGCTCTCCTAAGGCCCTCCTCTTAAATCCCTGATACACTAGGCAAGTCACTGAGTGCCTGGCCTCTCCTCTCCTTCATGCATGCCTTCACATACTTATTTGGTTATAAATGATAGGACGCAGCTTTCACCTGTGCTGACTTGATAAGCAGCCAGGAGCCCAGACACAGCATCTTTCTCTCTGTATTTCTGGGCATATTCTACTTCTCTTCTTCTCTCTGGTACCCCAGCACACAGCAGGGCTACTACACAGCTTTTGACACCTTTTTCATTCACAGATCTGGCTTAAATAGGAATCAGTATTTTTTGGTTTAGATTCAGTAGAGGTGGAGAAATAGCTGACCCAGCTTGAGCTAGAATCAAGCTTTGGTTGAATTCCAGGTATTCATAGAACAAAGATGTTTAGTAGAAAAGGCTGATAAAGGGCATCTAACAGGGTATAGGGGATGACAGTTCACAGGAGGAGGGTCCTGAGCTGAGAGACACTGGAAACACATTTGTTGCCATGTCCTGTTTCCATGTAGCCCATGAACTTGGGATGATCATTACTAGAGTGTGAAAAGTGCCAGCCTAGCATAGGGGCTGAGGTGTAGTTTTACCTATACCACTTTCCAGTGCTTCCAACTGACCAAGACAAATAAAAACTGTACACAACAGACTCTGGCTCTGTCTGGCTACAAACATACAGGGAAAGTGAGTCACAATCAAGTTCAGCTTATAGTACTTTTCATTCCTGTCAAGCCAGAAGATTCCTTGGGAAGGAGGTGCTGTCGATGATAAAGTCCTGGAAGCTGGCAGGGAGTGGCACAGAGGGCAACTGGCCTTGGAGAACAGATGAAGAGCTGAGTGTACATCCTACCAGGTTCCTCTCCTAAAGCATAAGGGACAAAGTAATTAAAATTCCGATTGCCTTCAGCATTGCAGTTCCCTTCTTTAGACTATAGCAGAGGAAGCAAGGACCTGAGACCAGCGGGTGAAGCTCTCTTCGGAAAGGCCCTGGTGGAAAGCAATTCTGAGCTGCCTCTTTCATGGTATACCCTTTGTGACTAAGAAGACACCAATGCAGAAGCCTTTCTGTGGGAAAACTTTAAATAAAGAGGAGCCTTATCTCCTAGGAAACCAATTCACTCCTCCTCATTTTCTGTGCAAAAAAAGATGGCCAGCTTTCTCTTCTCCCGTCCTCAACCCTATTACCATTTCCTTCTTCACAATCCAACAAAGCAGTAATTCTAGGGCAGTATATGCTTTCTGATGGTGAATGGTATCCAGCCAGGGTCCAACATGACCTCCAAATGCATAATCCATTTGAAAAGATATTCGGGATATAGGAAAACACACAGCTGCAGAGTCGTCTTTTAGCTCTGACAAGGAGCCCGGCCTGTGAACAGGAAGACAGCTGGAGCCTATGTAAAACTGTTTACGATGAGGTGGAATTTAGAAAACGCATCTCTATTACGAAGCATCTGCTTCCTTGTATCACTATAAGCAATTTACCAATGTCATGACCTCGAGGCACGGTGCCCTATGGAAGTGTTCATCTACTGATATGTTCCATGTGAGTTGAGGCTAACGCTAGGTGGGGCATTATAGGGAGAGAAGCAGAGAACATCTAGGGAGTTTATCGTGGTAGAAGAGGAGGCAGATACATGGATGGACAGTGTAGCCTCTAAAGAGATAGATGAAAGGCTCAATGATGACATGAGAGAGGGTCAGGATCACTGATGTGATAAGAGACCCATACAAAATGATCTTGGAGAACTGAAGAACTGATGGAAGCCTGGGGAGATGGCTCCGTCAGGAAAGGGCTTACCATGGGAGCACAAGACGTGAGTAAAAATCCTGGCATGCTGGCATGTATTTGTAATACCAGTCAGCAAGAGGCAGAGATGGGTGTGTTCCTGGGATTCACCTGCCAGTCAGCTGAGCACATCTGGTGAGTTGAAAGTCAGTGAGAGACCCTGTCTCAATTAAACAAAGTAAGCAGTACCAGAGGAAAGACACCTGAGATTGTCCTCTGGTCTCCACATGTATGTACACACACACACACACACACACACACACACACACTTCCACACCTGGACAAAGTCTATGGGATGATATAGCATGTGCTGTGACTGTCCATGCTGTAGTTGAATGGGGAAGTCCCTCCTGGGCTTGTTTGAACACTAAGTCTCCATGTGGTGATGCCCTTTTAGAAGGATGTGGAGTCTTTAGGAAGTGGAGCCCTGCTGGAGGAAGCAGGTCAATCAGGGCAAGCCTTAACTACAAGTTAATTCCTCTTAGATTCTTCTTTCTGACTATGGATTTTCTTGCCCCTTTGGCCATGCTTCTCCACCGTAATATACTGACTGTATCATCTTGAACATGAATCAAAATAAGCCCTTAGCACATCAGTTGCTTCTTACCCATATTTGATCACAGCAACAAGTAACTAACAGCCATTCATCAAGGCTGGTGCATACACTCGAAAGCCCAGCACTTGGAAGCCTGAGGCAAGAGGATCACAAATTCATGCTGGACCACAGAATTAGAACTTTCTTCAAAAAATCAGCCCATCAAAATAAGCCTTGCACTAAAGAGGAAAGGAGGGGACCAGGGGACCAAAGATGCAGGAAGCTCTTGATCATGAAGGACATGACTTGTCTACCCCCAGAACTCGGGATTTGTTTTAAAGGATCTATTTTTACTTGTATAGGGGTGGGGGAATGCACTCAGGTGCCTGAAGAGGCCAGAAGAGGGCATTAAATCTCCTGAAGCTGGAGCAATGGGTAGTTGTAAGGAACCTGATGTGGGTGCTGGAAACTGAGGCTGTGTTCCCTGACAGTGTGGCCAGTGCACTCAGTCACTGAGCCCTCCCCAGTAGGATTTAGACCTGGTTTCTTTGTATAGTCTTAGCTGTTCTAGAGTGAGTGGTGTAGACCCAGGCTGGCCTCATATTCACAGAGATCTGCCTCCCTCTGTCTCCCAAGTGCTGTTCTTCATGGCGGTCCTTGAGTTCCTCAGTTCTCCCTCTTCTGTGTTGTACTAGTTGGAAACCTGGGACTAGATTTCCAGATCTCTCATTTGCTACATTCCAGTTTGAAATTGACCGATCTGGAATCCAGAAACCAAAAGCAGAAAGAAGTATAAGCCAGTGGTTATTCTTCCCACAGAGGCAAGCAGATGTGTGAAGTTTGAGGCATATTAGGTTGTTCTCACTCGGCTGTGGCAGAAGTGTACACATTTCATGCTATCAGGAGCTATGGGCATCCATGGTGATTTTCCAAAGCCTTTACCTGGGCCACAGCAGCTGTTTTCTGTGTTCCCAGAAAGCCACTCTGAAGTTTTAGAGATACTGGTAAAGTTCAAACTTTTCCTCACCTTTACCCAGTCTTCCGTAGGCTGTGGCCAGTGTACATCCATCTATCCACAGATACATGCTGTCCTAGGTTCCATAAACGATATTTAATTACATTAAGTCTGTATCTGCCTAAAACACTTCTGTGGCTCTGTTCCCCTAATTTAGGCACTGACTGAGGGAAAACTGGACTCTTGTGGGTTTTGTGAAGAAGAGAATTGAAATAATGGGGATCTAGGAAGCCAGGACATGGGTTGTTTCAGTAATCAACAGATGGTCTCGATAAGAATGGGAAAGAGTGATAGAAAGATATTTGCAGTGCATGGTTACTCAGAAGATGAAGTGTTTGCAGAAGGCCTTGCTGCTGCTGGTCCAGGCAAGTGATAGGAAGAGCAAGAGGAGGAAGAGATACTTGGCAGGCAGCACAGATGATGAGCCCCATATAGGATGTGCTAAGGTTCTGATCTGGATATTAAGCAGGCTAAATAAATCTGGAAGTGAGAGATTTATACTAAAGGCTTTTGTTGTTGTTGTTATTATTGATTTTTACATTGGGAACATAGATGTGATCATTAGACAAGTGTAGTTGATTTCTTTAAAAATTGGTTAAGAAAAGTATACAGAACACCATACAAAAAAGAAATTGGTAAGGGTGTGTGCCACCAAGCCTGATGACCTGCCTGAGCTCAATCCCCAAGGGTCTCATTTTGTTTGGAAAGAGAGTTGACTTTCCAAGTTGTTCTCTGCCTGTGTGTTTGTGCTCACACATACATACACATACAAATAAATAAATGCAAAAAGAACAATGGCCAGAAAACATTAGCTCTTTAGAACACACTAGAAGACAACAACTGTAACAGGTCAAGAGTGAATACATCACTTCTTTGTCACTGGGACAAAAAAGTAACAATTCAGTTAGAAGAAGGGGTTCTTTGTGGCCTCTGTCTTCAGAGGGTTCTCAATGGCTGTTTGACTTGGGAGAACATGCACTTGGGAGAACATCAGCACCATGAGGAAACACCGCAGGCACCTGTTGGACCCATTACAGACCAGGAAGCAAAAAGAGGAAAAGGAAGACAGGCACCTGACTAACTTCCTATTTTCCTCTTATTCAGGCAGGGTCCTCAGCCTGGAGGGTGGTGTCACCTGCATTCAGTGGGGATCCTCTCCCTTCCCTTGATTCTCTCTAAAAATGCTCTTGTAGATGCCCCAGGAGGTACATCTCACTAAATCTCCCAGGTGATTCTTGAGTCAAGTTGACAATAAAAGCTAACCATCACCAGTGGAAGAATCCAGACAGAAGAGCAACAAATAACATGAACTATCAGAAGACATGGATGGGGTGACAATGACATAAGTTATAGCTGATGGAATGAAACTTGAAAATATGGGCAGAAGCCAGGCTTGGTGATCCATGCCCTTTAATTCCAGCAATCAGGTAGCAGATCTCTGTGAGTTCTAGGCCAGCCAGGGCTACATAGTGAGATCATGTCTGATAGATGGATGGATGGATGGATGGATGGATGGATAGATAGATAGATAGATGGGTAGGTAGGTAGATTAGATAGACAGACAGACAGACAGACAGACAGACAGACAGACAGACAGACAGACAGATAGATAGATAGATAGATAGATAGATAGGTAGGTAGGACTCTACCAGACACTTCCATTTGCTCAAATGCTATATCATTTGCTCTTCCACACAGTGCCTGTTCCATATGCTGCAGAGATGGGGGGGCTTCATACTGCTGGGAGCTGCATCTGCCCTTGAGGTTTCCTCTGATCCTCTACCTTCTCCCTAATCCTCACACTTGTTTTCTGTTTCCTCATTGCTTTGTCCCCTCATTTGATGTTTGTGTTCCCCTCAGCATGGAACTGACGCATTTTTCTCCTTTTCAAATGGATCTTCTGCTTCTGTAGTCTGCAGTGTGTGCGTGCGTGCGTGCGTGCGTTCGTGCGTGCGTGCGTGCGTGCGTGCGTGCGTGTGTGTGTGTGTGTGTGTGTGTGTGTGTGTGTGAGCATTCAGGTACAAATAGGTACACAAATATTTGACAGGGCACTGTGCATATAAGCATATCCATGTGCATGGCAGATGTCAATCTCTGGTGTTATTTCTCCTATGTTTCTCTCTCCTTCTTTCTTTCTTTGTTTTGAGAATGAGTCTACCCCTAACCTGGAATTCACCAGTAAGTTTAGGCTACTGGCCAGCCAGTCCCAGAATTCATCCTGCCTCTGCCTCCTCAGCACTGAAATTACAATCATATGCCACCTTGTCTGGCTTTTCTTAGGTCCTAGAAATCAAGCTCAGTCCTCACACTTTCAAGGCCAGTGTGTCACCGTCTGGTTGATCCACCTCCTTGATGTGTCTGCATTTCATTAGGCAAACAATATACTCAATCTTGTAGAGCCCACATTCATGCAGCTTGGGCTTGTGGCTACTCAGAGACTTATGGGTTCAAAAGGTGGTTAACAGTCCTTTACAGCTGTCAAAATCAGTGTGACTAGTCATCACCAGACGATTTCACAAATTAATACTAGAGAGAACACCACAGAAAAGCTTTAAACGAGAACTGTCATTTCATGAAACATTTGTCTCAGTCAAAAGCCTCAGTTTTATACACGGAGACTGTGATGAGTCACAGAGAAATAAGCAAGATCCCCTACATGGAATATGAAAAGGGATACCAGGGGAATTGTATTCTATTTTAGTTTTTATTTCCCCCAAGGTAAACAGGCTTCACATGTAAGCAGTTTTTCTGCAAAGTGGTTCTAAGGAAAAGTGAATGAGATGACAGAGAGATAGAAGGGACCAAAAGCCAACAGCGCTGATGACAGCTGAGGGCATCCAGGTCTCCATCTTACTGGGAACTCTCTGAGGAGTTATGTAAAACTGTCCCATTAGTGCAGAGGTTGGCAAATATTCTCCACAGAGGGCTTGGTGTTAAATACTCTCTACTTGACTGGTATGCAACTTGTACCCTCATAGAATAAAAGCAACTATAGGTAATATAAGTAGCAGAGTCTTTATTTGCAAGAACCAGCAGGCTGAATTTACCTCACAGGCCCAAATTTGCCAGCCCCATCGATTGAGCACAGGGAGAAGGAAGCTGTTTCCACAAGAACTCTATTGATGTTGACGACTGCCCAGGGAGCAACAGCCTCCCCCAGTTTCAGTACAGTACTTACCAAGCAAGTAGCAGGATCTGTGTTGGGAACCCCAGAACTCATGTAAAAAGACTGGTGTGGTAGCACAGGCCTATTGTTCTCATGCTAAGAGAGTAGAGACCAGAGAATCCCTGCAAAGGGTTGGTCAACTAGTCTTGCTGAATTGATGATTCAGGTTGAGCAGAGACCCTGTCTCACAAAAGCAGGTCGAGAGTAGTGGAGGAAGAAGGCATGAAAGCTACTTGGCCTCTCTACACACATGTGTGCACACATACACATGCACTTACCCATGCATATACATACATGAATACATAACAAATGCTCATACCACACATATGTACACATAAAGAATATATGAATCAGCATCTGGTACATGGTTGAGAGTAGAGCTCACAAGGACAGAACAAAGTAATCTGCAGTTGGGTGGGGTGGAAGGATGTAGTGAAGTGCCTCATGGGTATCTGCCAAATGGCCCAAGAGAGGTTATGAGACTAAGGCGCACTTATTATTTTTTTCTCCTTTTAAGTACTAACTACAGTTCCCCCTCCCTCCCCTCCTCCTGTTTCCCCCACCTTCTCCCATTCTACCCACCTCAGAGAGAGTGACTCCTTCAATGGGGAGTCAACAAAGTCTGGCTTATCAAGTTGAAGCAGGACCATGTCCCCCCACAAACAGACTAAGCCACACAACTATTACCCACATTCAGAGAGCCTAATTTGGTCCTATGCAGGTCCTCTGGCAGTCAGTCCATAGTCAGTCAGCTCCCAGCATCTCAGATCAGCTGTCTCTGTAGATTTTCATATCATGATCTTGAGCCCCTTACTCATATGATCTGTCCTCTTTCTCATCAACTTGACTCCCATAGCTCAGCCTAGTGCTTGGCTGTGGACGTCTGTATCTGCTTCAGTCAGATACTAGATAAAGGCAGTTAGTGGTCACCAATCAGATTACAGAAGGCCAGTTCAGGCACCCTCACATTTTCATCATCTGTTCACTAAGATGATGTCACGAGGCTGTCCTGGGTCCTCACACTTCCTGCTACTGTCACCTTTTCCTCTGGAAATGCCAACATCTAGTAGGTTTTTTTTCTCACAATACATTTCCTAATAAAATTTGTTGCTGCAATTTGGGAACATGTTTCTTTTCAGTCCCTGAGTCTTAGCCACGTATTCCTAGTTTGGCATGCACACACACTGCCATTTCAAATAATTTCCTCTGAAAACTGTCTGAACAAAGGAACCTTACCTAATTATTCCTATGAAGCTAAGAAACATGGTCTGTGCTTTTTTAAAGCACATTTTAAGTTCATTTTCATTTCCACACACTTTCCTTTTCTTTTTCTCCAAATGGACCCACCTAATCACTCCCTCTCAGCTGTTTTAATCTCACACATTTCTGTACCTTAGAAAGCCATAGATTGAACTATATTCACAGGCAAGTCATCAAATAGCATTTAGATGAGGAAGAATTCTGCAGAAACATGTCTTTGGTAGTTGCATCAGTCTGAGGTTATTCTCTGTGTTAAACTACATCACTAGCGGAGGGGAGAACAGGCTATATGATCTGAGTTGTTATTTGCATTTTATGTCAAAAAGCTCCCTACCATAGTAATCATACGACTTATATTTTCTCCCATGACTTACAGAGAACCTGAGCCTTAGAGGGTCGGTGTTTAGGAAAATGTATGGAGTAAATTAATTGTGAGATTGGCTCTGCCATCAACTTCATCTGTCTCCATGCACCCTGCTTCCTCATGTACCTAATACACTACGCTCTCTTGAACTCTGGAAATGCAAGTGCTATCTTTTGTCTCTTTGCTTCTCATAAGGATTCGGTGATGCATGCCCATCTACTTTATAACCAGTATATGTTTGATTTTTTTGTTTCTTTTAAATACAAGTAGATCTCAAGCAGATAAATTATTTTCAAAGATAGCTAAAATAATCTCTCACATCTTATGTGCTCATGATGATTCCATTGCTCCTATAGGTATAGACAGATGAAGAGATATGATGTGGTAGGTAGGTAGGTAGATAGAGATAGACAGACAGACAGACACAGAGATTAAAGATTGAGATAGAGAGACATAATGATAAGGATATGGATGGGAAGAGATAATAGAGGTAAGAAAAGAGACAGACGGAGGTATAAAGAGATATGGAGACAGCATTAGAAGTGGTAATATGTATGTATGAGAAAGAGAAAAATAAGGACAGGGGTAAAGTCAAAGATTTGGCAGCTCTCAAAATGTCTCTTGACATATAGTGACACTCTGCAAGAGAGCCTAGGCTCAATGGCTAAGGGCAAAGGAGAACAATGACCCCCAATAGACAACACTAAATGTTAAGTGACTGAATGAAGCCCCGCGTAGACCATTGTCTCAGTCCAGCCACTAGTTACTGGGCTACATAAATGACCCTAGACAATACCAGTAGAACCATCCTTCTAAACACATCCCAGTGATAAGCAAGCATTAGTCATTGCTTTAATCACTCTATTTTGAGGTAATTTGTTATACTGGAACACACTATCACTGGATGACTTCATGGTCCCCAACTATGTAAAACTAGAGATTTCCTGAGATCTGACCCCATCATTAGTACCTCAGAGAATGGTGAGTTTTCCTTCAATTTTGAAGCATTTAGTGTTAGATCCCAAGACTTGTTTAAATCCTCTTACAGTGTGACCTCTGCCACTTTCTCACACTCTGAAATGAGCTCACGGGAGGGTGCCTCTGACAGCCCTTCATGTTGCTTGGCTCTCATTGTTGGCCATAGCTAATGAGCCAAGAATATGTTCACCAGTAGTGGTTGGACAACTGAGCTTCCTTGTGATTAATGAAAACACTACAGTGAGCGACCCAGAGGCTGAAATCTTTCAAACAATCTATTTCACAGCGGTGCCCTAGAAGAAAAACTATCATTGCTGATGTCCCCAGAGCTGTGCTGTTCTGCTGGCCCTGAAGAGCAAGAGCAACCCTCCATTAGATGCCATGGCATATCCTAAAATCCTCCAATAAATCTCCTTTCCTACATAAGTTGCCTTGGACTACTTTTGAGCTCAGCTGATAATGATAATAAGCTACCATTTAATTTCATAATATAAATTAATTCTGGCATTGTCTTCTCTTTCAGTGTTATGGAAGCCCAAGGCTGGTCTGAATGGTCACCTTTCTGCTATGTGGGGGATAAAGGGTGTAACTATCCCAAAAGATAATCCTGTTCCACTGGTGTGTTGTTTTTCTGTTCTTGTTTATCATCTCCTGCCCAGTGCACACATCAGATATAAATGAGTCCTCTTGATAAAGGTTTAACTGATCAAGCTAGCTACTACTCCATGATCTTATCACATGATCATCAACTGCTGCTGTCAGGATCAGCTTGACTGTGGTAGCAGAAAGAAGATAAAGCCCAAGAGGATGTAGGCTGTAATGTATATCTCAAGAAATTGGGTGCTGTGTGCAGGGTCTGTTCCTACTAGCTGCCTACCAGAGCAGGTGTGGCCATTATATAACCCCATCTCCCACGACAGAAAAAAAGAACTATATTCCTCTAACAAATGACTCTAATATCCTAATTTTATATAAGATTTCAAAGAGCTGGAATCTTACATAATTTTCACAATTCAGGTCCCAGCAGGGAAAAAAAATGACAGCAGGTAGCAAAGTCATTTTCTGTTATGCTTGTCCACGAAGGTGAGCGCTGCTGGGCAGCTCCTGAGGGCATCTTGTTTGCAGGAAAAGATCAACACTCACACAGCACAGCAGGCTTCCCTGCATTCGGAGGAATCTGGGAACAGATCTGGTTTTGTAACTGGAAAAAAGTATATGCCCAGCACATAGAACTCCAGGAATTTACAGTGCCAAAAGCATTTTTGCTAAGAATAAATGAATTGAGGAGGAAATGGCATGTCCCATGAGCAGGTGATGATGGGTCTGTGTCTTTTCAATTCTCTGAGAGTATGCGAGTGAGGCATTGGAGTGGACTTAAATCTTAGAGAACTTGGTGTCGTTAGTAAGCACTTTCCCTACTAATGGCTACCAATTAATTAACTCTGTTAAAGAAAAATTCCTGGTTCTAACTAAAGAAAAGTTTCCCCCTCCATTTTCAGAAACCAAAATGTTGGTTTTTCCACAAGTTAGCATTAAAAAAAATGTCAATTTTTCTTGTGGAATGGATAAAAGGGGCAAAATTATACAAATGTAAAAGTGGAGAATCTCTCTTCATCCCACATTACATATCTAAAAGTTTAAAATAAATTTCTTTACATTGACTAAATCATGCCTAGGTTTTAGTTTTAATCATCTTAAGGAAAATGCAGCTGGAAGCTGACTTGGTGTCTCAGAGCACTTACTGCTCTTGCAGAAAGCTCCAGAGTCTGTCCTCAGCATCCACATGGTGGTTTACAACCGTCTACAGCTCCAGTTCCAGGGGATCTGATGTCCTCTTCTGCTCATCACTGTATGTACATGGGACGGACGGACACACATAAATAAATACATACATAATACATACATACATACATACGTAAACAAAGAAAGGTAGAGAAGGAGAGGAGGAAAGGAAGGAGAAGCCAGCCAGATGTGGTAGTGAACATCTGTATAATTCCAGTGCTCAGGAAGAGGGATTATGATTTTGAGGGGCCAGCCTGAGCTATGAATCAAGACTGTTTCAAAGAAGTGGACAGAAAATGCGGGAAGAATGGAACGTAGGGAGAAAGGAAGGTTTTAATTTCAAGCAGCACATAAACAGTGTGATGGTGCATGCTTGCAATCCTGGCACTTGGGGGGGAAAGACAGGAGCATGGATCAGAAGTTCAAGGTCATCCCATGGCTTTGAAGCATGGTCAAGGCCTGCTTGGTCTACACAAAAATTCTCAGTCAGCCAGGAACACACAGTGAAACCCTGTCTCAAAAGAGAAAGAGAGAGAGAGGGAAAGAAAGATGCTGAACTTCATACTATATTCCTAGCATATGAATTTCAATGTTTAAATATTCCAAGAAAAAAAATGACTACAGCGGCAATTCCCATTCCATCAACAGCCTGTGCCCATGACCTGCAGCCTGCAGAACACATTCCTTCACTCTTACATGTATGCACACATTCATCCAGAAACATTTACTGATATATGTAGTATGCCAGGTGTTTTAGTCAGTGTTCGATTGCTGTGAAGAGATACTATGACACCTCTTATAAAAGAAAGCATTTAATTGAAGCTTTCTTGCAGTTTCATAGGTTAGTCCATTACTGTCATGGCAGGGAGCATGGTGGAACACAGCCAAACATGGTGCTGGAGGAAAAGGTCGGGAGTTCCACATCCAGATCTACAGGAAAAGAGAAACACTGGGCCTGGTCTGAGCATTGGAAACTCCAAAGCCCATCACCAAAAACTCCAAAGTGACACACTTCCTTCAGCAAGGCCACACCTCCTAATCACTGTCAGCCACGCCCTAATAGCTAAGCATTCAAAAAGATGAGCCTGTAGGAGCCATTCCTATGCAAGCTAGCACACCCAGTGATATGCTAAGAGAATTAAAACACAGCTCCCAGGGCTGGGAGGGTTGTTCTATGGTTCAATTCCTAGCACCCATTGTTGGAGCAACTCACAACAAATTACAACTACCTGTAATTCCAGCTCTATCAGGATCTAATGTCTTTGGCCTTCACAGGTACTTGCACTTGTGTGAACATATGCATACACACCCACACACATAAATAAAATCAGTAAAAATAAATCTTTGAAATACAGTTGTCATAAATAAGCCTACACTATATTTTGAAGATTTTGTGTTGTTTTATTCCATACACCAAATCATGAAAATTAATGTGAATGTTTTCCTCATTTACATTACATTTTCCTCATTGTCTCATCACCACCAGGGTCAAGGTCATCACTTCCTAAGTGACTCACTGGAATTGTTTTCTGATTAGAATGTCTATATCCATCCCACTTAATCTTTGTCCATGGGTTTCTTTTAATTATTATTATATTTTAAATTTATTTATTTTGTGAGCACATACAGGTGTTTGAGTATATTCATGTATCTATATGTATGGATGCATGCATATATTTGGAAGTCAAGACAGCCTGTGAGATTCACTTGAGATTCACTCAAGTGAGTTTCATGACCTTGGATTAGTGGCAGGCTCCTTTTCCCAGCCAGCCATTGCCCAGCCTTGCCTATGGAGACTTCATTAGATTTTGTCACTAACCTACCAATAAAACTCCTTCAATCTTTACCACAACTCTGCTCAAAAAAATGGCATGTGGTTTGTCAATAGAAGACTCTCCACAGAGTCCATGATGGCTGCAAATCAGTCTGGGAGGGAGAGAAACAGAACAGTTTCGGGTGTTGGGTACACCTTATCTGGGAAAGAACCAATAACACACTTACTCTGCAGTTTTCAAAATGGCTTCATGAGTTTTCTTGTTACTTCAGCCTCTAAGGAGAACGTGTGAGCAGCAGCAAGCATCCTCTAATGTGCACATGTAGGAAAAACATCTAGACATCTCACTGATGATATGTGACTCCCCAACACAGGCTACCACCTCCCGGCTTCTGCTATTTCTCCTAACAGCAGGCCCAGCCTTAGCGTGGGGTTATTGACAGAGACTGGGGACTTGTAGCATCCACAAGTTTGATTGAGCTGGTAGGCTTGTACACTTCATTTTACCTTATTCTTCCAATCCTGCTCACAGTTTTTTTGTTTTTTTTTTTCTTTTTGCTGGCAGCTTTGACTAGAAATCTCCCATTTTTACAGCTAGCCCATGGAGCTCACAGATTACAGAGCTGTGTCCTCAGATTGCCTAGTGCATGCTTGCATGACTGGGTGGCTAATTACTTCCTTGCTTTTTCTTTAATAGAAAAAAGGTGTTAAGCATTCAAAAAGGAAGACAAACTGAATAATTCCAGAACCAATTACCTTTTCTTTCATTAAATAATCCCATTAAGACTGTCAAATTACTGCATTCTGATTCTTTCTAGAAAGGTTTATTGTTCTGTTCTTTTTGTTGTTTGTTTGCTTGTTTTTAGGCAGAATCTTGCCATGTAGCCCAGCTGGCCTTGAACTTATTATGCAGTGGCAATTTTCCTGACTCGGTCTCCCAAGTACTGAGGGATCACAGGCATGCACTGCCCAGCCTGGCTTTCCCATTGTGTGTGTTTGTGTACTGTACATGTGTCTTCATGTGGATGTGTACATGTAAGGGCATGCATGTGTGTTGTGTGTATGTGTTCATGTGCAAGGATTCATGTATAAACATGTGTGTGTGTTTGTGTGTGTGTGTGTGTGTGTGTGTGTTTGTGTGTGTGTGTGTGTAGGCCTAAAGTCAATATCAGATTTCTTTGTCAGTCACTGTCTAATTTTTTTTTGAGGCAGGACCTCTCCGTGAACCTGGAAAACTAATTTAGCTAGATGGCTGGCCAGTGAGCTCCAGGCATCTGTCTCTGGTCTTCCCTATCAGCTCTGGAGTTATAGATGTGCCTGGCTTTTATGTAGGTGCTGGGACTTGCACTCAAGGCCTCCTGCCTATGAAACAAGCACTTTACAGACTCAGCGATCTTCCCATGGAAGTAAAGAAAGAAATTCATCCTTCCATTCCTTACCACCTACTTAAAAAAAGAAAAGAACCATGTCTCACATCTTCAATTTTTGACAGACAAGCCAGAAACATTCTAGAAGTAACATCCTGGAGTTGTAGCTAGCATCGTAATATCCAATTATCAGGAAAAATGGCAAATAGAGATCCTAACTCCACCTCCCACATTCCCTACCAAACTGTGAGTGAGGCACATTGAAGAAGAGACCAGGCTTGCAGGGAACCATAGTGAACCCCTTCCCTGGAACTAATTCACACTTGCACATGAAGCATGGGGGAGTCAAGGATAGGTAAACCTAAATGCTAGTTCCTCCTCTGAGGAGTTTGGGGTTGATGTAGTGAAGTCCCTGCATTGGTCCTCTGAGTCTTCTACATGAAAACTTTGCACTGAACCTACATTTCCACCAAGATTCTCAAGACAAAACAGCGGCATCTACAACAATGGAGATTTTGCCCTGTGCTTAATGTCACTGTAAAGTCTGTCTGACCTGTGGCTGTCAGGCTCATGATGAGATAAGATTTGCTGTTGTGAATTGAGTAAATAAACACGCCTGGGAAACAACAGTGATAGCTGATAACTGGGAGAAAGAAAAGAGAATAGATGCTATTTTTAGTGCCAGCTTCCTGATTATGATTGTGGTTGAAGAGCAACCAGCATGAACATTATAAACACAAAGTTCACTTCAGACCCCAAGCCTGCCACACTGTTCTTGGTTATTTGAAACGCTCTGTGATATACAGTCCGTTTTCAGCTGGGTGACAAGAAACGCAAGTTTAAGTAGGTACTGTAAGGCCTGTGTGCAAAGGGAATTTGAGAGAGGCTGATGAAAGGAAGACAATTTACTTTATGAATTCTGTTAGGCTAAGTATGGTAGCTTGCTTCTATAATCCCAGGACTTGAAAGGCTGTGACGGGAGGATTGCCATGAGTTCAAAGCCAGCCTGAGTTACATAGTTTCAGACAGGTTGAACAGAAGAGTGAGAGCCCCATAATCAATCAATCAATTCTGTTGTGTGTACCCCATTCTTGCCCTCAAGCTAACGCTTACTGAAGGCCTGCAGTATTTCAAGTACTGCACTAACTGTAAAGAAAAATTTCTCTTTAATTTTACAGCTTTGTAATATAGGCAGTCTTATTGTGCCCATCTCACAGAAACCTTGCAGCCTAGAAAGCCGGAACTAGAACTAAAAACATATCTTAGAATTTACAGTCAAATCCTTGTGCATTATAGGTACAGAAATGAGGTAATTTATCCCCCTGCTTTGGGTTTTTGCTGGAAAAAAAAAAAGAATCATGTCTTATACAATGTGTATTTTCCCCAGTGCTGGGGGATTGAACTTGGAGCATTACAAATGCAAGGTAAGATCTATCCTCAGTCCAAAAACTCATCCTTAACTATGGCACTGAGGGCAGAGCCTAGAAAACTGATAAGAACAGAGCTGCCCAGCCAGGGTGAGCCAGGAAGAAAAGCGGTGGTCATGCTTGGGACATCTTCATCTTGTCCTTCCAATGCTAAGTCTGTCCCCGAGAATCACACAGCTGCTGTCATGGTCTTTCAGACCTATACTAAGTCACACCCAGGTCCAGCTGTAGCCACCAACTTCCTACCATACAATGAACTAATTAATTGGAGGGGAATTTCTATGGCCTCTTATATAACTGTCTCTCTGCCCTGTTGCCTTCAAGCTACACATTCCCTAAAAGGTATGGACACAGACCACTCTTAACCATATGAACTGTACCAAGGAAGGGCTTTTGGGACCAGTGAGACAAGGAGCAAACTAACCTATGTTACATGATGCTCTGAATATTCATGTTGGCAATGCAATGCAATGACTGTATGTATATGGAGCTTTGCCGTATTTTGCTTTGTTTTTGAATGTATAAGGGTATTTTTAAATGTATGTTTGTATACCATGTGCATGCCTGATGTCCACAGAGGCCAGGAGAGAGAATCTGATTCCTCAGAACTGGAGTTATAGATGTTTGTAAGCCACTATGTGTGTGCTGGAATTGAACCTGGGTCCTTTGAAGGCAAAGCTCTTTACTACTGAGCCATCCTTCCAGTACTTGGGGCCCCACTGTTGATCACTGAAAATATTGCTAAATATTTTAATATTTGCCATATATAAAAAATATAAACTAAAATAAAGTAAAAGCCAAGTGGCCATTTTAAAAGAAGAGATATCTGAGTTTTACTAAGTTCACCACACTTGCTGACAGGCTGCTGTCTGCTGTGGTAAGGGATTTCTAGCACACTCTGGAGAGACCTAGGATCTGCCTCCTTCATACCATTCTGATGGCCAGTGTCCACTCAAGGCAGAAACAACGACCCGCACTTCCTATCCTAACACACAGGCCAGGCCCAGCATTGATAGGCCTAAGGTCGTCATATGCTTGTCTTCACTCATATTTCTGAAGCCCAGAGGACAGAGTACACACTGGGGCCAAGTCGAATCACATGCCGCCCACAGACGGGAAAGAAACTCAAGGAACTATTTCTGCAAGAAAAGGGACAGAGGCCTGAAAACAATAGATGTTCTCATAGCCTCTCTTTATTAAATCAGAATTACTTGTGATCCTTTACTAAAATTACTCAGCACTGACACATAAAATATGTACGCATGAATACAGTTAAGCTTTCCCTTTCCCAACACAGTATTTTTAGACAGACCTAATAATAGTAGCACATATTTTAGAGCCTTGGGTATCCACTGGTATATAAACGCCTCCTGTTGACATTCAAGTCAGAGACAGAGACCAAAAATCTGTTATTCCTATACACTGGCTCCTTGTTCCTAAGAAACTATCCTGATAATTTTACTTAAATGTTGGTTTCATTTCTCAGCATTTCCAGTTGTCCTAGCTCTCAGGAAGGGTGTGTCTACATGTCACATCTCATCTATGGTCCCTTCTGGATCTCCTCTTAGGCATCTCCACCTGTTCCCTGATGAGACTAACTTACATTAAGTGTACCCGTGAGCTCCCCTGACCTCTGCCAATTGGGTTAGCCAATAGGGAGACCCAGCAGGAGATGAGGAAGAACAGGAGAATAAAGAAGAAGCTGTATCCCTCAATGGATGGGCCAATGCTTGCCCAAGACATCCTTTCTATGCCTCTGTCTTCATCTCATTCTCCTCCAGCCCTGCCCTGGCTCCTGGAGCACTGTCACATTTCCAGCTCACTCACACATTTCGCACACCTTTATAAACAGTCTCTTTACTAAGCTGCCCTCTGTTTTCCCTGTTTCAAACATATTGCCTGTTTCTAGTGGGGCCCTGAGTAACATAACCTGCAAAATGTTTCTAGAAGAGGATCAGAAAAAAAATAGAGAGGGTGATTAAATTGTTTCATTAATTGCCTAATTATTGCTAAAATTCCTTCCCTTGGGGAGACTAAAAAAATGTCCATCCCCTCCTTCTAAGGTCCCAACAACAAACCAAAGTTTACCCTGGGAATCAATAGTTGTACTGAGCTTACTTACGAAGCATGAATACAGGGTTGCTGACAGAAACATGGATGACCCCACAGCAGCTGCACTAAACTGTCATGAATGATGGCTTTCCCATGACTGCATAGGATTCCTGTCAATTTACCTCCCCAGCTTATATCACCTACCCCACTACCATATAATCAAAGCAGAATTGAAGGAAGGGCTAGCCTCTCCCCAGTCACTTTCTAGAAAGATTGGCAGCTGTCAATAAACCAGGTTAAAATAATCTTAGGCAAGCAGACACAGCTGGTCTTATAATGATGGCACTTGTTCTGCTCTATGAAGAACCCCGTGCAACAGTAACAAAGAATAAAATGCTAGAAATGGTCCAAGCAACTTGATGTTTGGATTCATATACACTTTTACTTTAACTACCGTTAAAAACCTACACATTAGAAGAAGAAAACATTTTCGGATGTAACTATCTAAAAATTTCTTCTCTATTTATCTCTTGTCTCTCCACCCCTCCACCTTGAGATACAGTATTGATGTTACCCAGGCTGGCCTTGAACTCATAATCTTCCAGACTGAATTATAGGTGAACGCTATGATGCCTGGCCCTTAGCTTCAGTTTAGATAAACACAAGAGCTAAAGGCAGGTGATGAGCTGGGAGGATGCCAATGAAGGTGGGAGATTTGCTATTTAAACTCTTCTTTTCCCGTTTCTTCTCTCACAAGTCCTATTCGCTGCCAGCTCAGAGGAAACAGCTGCTTCCATTGAAATCATTAACATTTTTCGGGGTTTGTTCCGTTTGCCAAGGTTCCAATTATGATGTCGGGGGTTGGGGGACGCTTTAGAGGAATAGGAGTTGTGAGAGAAAGAATCAGGAGATTGAGTAGATGGAGAGGAGACCCCACAATGGGAGATCTGCGGTAGATTAGAGTGTGGGGTAAGGGACAGAAAAGAATGGAGCCGAGGGGACCAGATGGTTGGATCACTGGTTATTATGCAAGGAGATTAATGGGGGGAGGGGAGCTGGCCAAACTTCAGGATTGCTCAGTAACCAGACAACAATAACCTGGAAGCTATTTAGCCCACATCCCACTGCAGACAGGGCTCCTGTCTAGTACGGTTCAATGAACATACGCTAACGATGGCGGGCTTACTCAGACTTGCCTGCTCTTTGTCAGATCCAATGATATTCTCTGTTCAAAAACTGAGGGAGGAGGGCTGTTGCCTTAGGAGATCTCATAAATCTGAGAGACAAGAAAAGACAGAGACTCAGAAGGAAACGATCAGAAATTAGCCTTAAAAACTCCCATGCTTCGAATTTACATAAATTTTCCTGTTGATTTTCAGCGGGCTCAGCAAGTAAAGGTACCTTCCACTAAACCTCACTGCCGGAGTTTGACCCCTGAGCTCCACGTGACGGCAGGAGAAACACAAGCCCCATAAAGTGTCTTCTGACTTGCACATGCACACATGTGCATCTGTCTGTACATGCTCAAGCACACATGCACACATACACTTGCACACATATGCTCAAGCACACATGCACACATGCACATACACATGCATATGCACACAAAGTAAATAAAAATAAAAGAAAAATTCTTATCAGACTACACTGTTCTTGGGCCTCAGCCCTGGGAACTGTCTCAGATAATGAGACAGGCAGTTACTCCATTTCTGGTCTACAGTTCCCTGTTGCTGGGACTAGAAGTGGAGCTCAGTGGGTGGAGTGCTTACCAAGCATATGCTGAGACCTGGGGTTCGATCCTCAGTGCATGGGGAGAATGCCTACTGTTATTCATGTTTATCTATTTGTTTAAGATGTTTAAAGATTCTTGTAAGAAATCCAAGGAGTTATAGGACATTTTTGCCTTTATCATCTTGGCTTTTGGGCATTCTTAAGTCTACGATTTTGTCTGGGTGTGCACTCCCAAGACTGCTGCTTTCAGTTGCTCAATTGATTCTGTGATTTAATGGAAAACACTATCCTCTTTCCATTCAGTTGGAATAATTATTGCCCAGGCAAATCATTATAATTAAATTCAATTTAAAAGTGAGAACCCACCTGCAACCATATGTTAAATCTGCTTTTGGATAAGAAACTTGGTATTTTCACTCTGTATTAAATGCAAAGGTGTGTAATGACAGGAGATATTTCAATGGAGGTAGTTAAGAAGCTTCGCCTCTTTTCCAAATGATTAATTATAATTTACATGTATCTGAAAGGAAATTACTTAAACCTTAGAAAAACATTTCCATTAAATAGAATCTGCCATTAAATGGGCTTCTGGCACGTCGATTTGGTATTGACACAAGAAGGAAACAGAAACGAGAAAAGTACATGCAGTGTTTTTAGAGGATGTTTGACTGAAACACTGAAGGTTCTTGGAAAGGACATTTGGCATGGTTTGACTCCCAAACCCTGCACCCTGTTTTGACATCAGGGGGCAGCGGGGATGGGGGGAGTCAGTTCTCCTGATTCAAGCCAATATTCTGTTTTCATGGCCTTGGTTGGTTTTATTAGGTCAGAGTCACTGAGAGGTTTGCTAGAAGGAGAAAAAAATTTCTCTTTAGGGGTTCCATAAAGAGAGCCCCATATAACTCAAAGAGGTATTTAAATGTAAGACTTACAAGCTTTTGTTCATCTAGAAGCTTCACCCTCACTGACTGTCACTCAAGGTTCAGGAAGATACTCTGCATAATCCTGGGGGAGAAAGGGAATCACCCATATCACCCAGCAAGAACCCATGCAACCTACCACAGTGACCTTCCTGCAAGATGTGCAAGTGCAATTGCGACATGGATATTATACGAATAATCAAACACTTTTTTACTTAAGGACTCTACAAGATGAAACCAATAGCCAGCACTGCTAAAGTGGCCAAGAACCCAAGACTAGATAAGTCAGGAGCCTAGGTTAAAACCTACTACTATTGTTCTGCTAAGGAACATAGCCATAACATGACTCCTAATGACATAATATAAATATATATATATATACCTATAGATAAAAGCTCCCCTTAGCCCACATCAGAGAAGGTCCTTCTTGAGCAGCTAAGAATTAACACAGAGCCCCATAACTTGAAGATGTGCAGAGAGTGAAAGACTCTGGAGCTCTCAGCCTTAAGTAGAATATCGTTAGCAGACCCCTCCTCCCCTCAAGGCCCAGGGATCTATGCAGAAGAGGAGACAGAAGGATCATAAGATCTAGAAGTGGTTAATGGCTTCCAGACACAACAGCACTGGTGCATATTTGAACTCACAGACATTGTGACAGTACACTGGAGACCTGCACAGATTCAAGCCTGACAAGGTCTCAGAACAGAGATGGGAAAGTGGACATGAGATCCCACCACTAGCAAGAATCTGTTTGCAACTGGTACCAATGAAAACCAGCTAGCAAATGAAAACTACATTTTCTCCAATGGAAGCATCCTCAAGTACACTCCAGGGCAGGCTTCATGCCCTGTAGTAGTCGGCCAAACACACAGGAACTCATGGGCTGTATTATTTGTTTTGCTTTTTTGTCTTATTGGTCTTTTGGTGGTTTGTTTTGATTTTTGTACTTTTGTGTTTTTGTTTTGGGTATTTTTTAAAGATGGGGAGTATCTGAAAGGGGTTGAGGAGGGAAACAACATGATCAAAATATATTATATAAAAATTAACTTTACAAAAAAGAGAAAATACATGCGCATTCTAAGTGTCTAGTCTGAAAGAAATTCAGGGACAAATGACTGACTGAGGTGCAGACTCCGGCCACCAGTCTTCTTCAATCTGTACTCCCAAGTACCTGTTACAGAGTCATCCTGGCTGGCATAACCTGACTCCTACCCTAAGCCTCTCCAGCCCCTGAGGTTGGCTTCTCTTCCCCCAGCTTCTCTTTTCCTGTAAACACCAGGCATTTTGAGGACACGTCCTCTTGGTGCTCCTGGTTTTCTCTCTCTCCTCTCTCTCTCTTCTCTCTCCTCTCTCTCCTCTCTTCTCTTCCTCTCTCAACCCTTATCCCACCTGCCTCTCTCCTTTCCCGGTCCAGTTTAGTTTGAACACTTGCAGAGGCTTCCAGCTGCTTTCTTCCTCGTATCTACAACACACCTTCTCCCCAAGCATATGTAGGAGCAGTCATGTCCTCATTTGTTGCTCACTAAGTGACTCTGCTTTTCAGTTTCAATCAAGGTGCAAGGTCTGGAGTAATCAGGGTCACTGTGAGACTGCATTAGCTACTTTTCTCTTCAGGGACACAAAGCATCTGACAATTCAGAGGAAGGATGTAGGGCAGGGTGGTGGGCGTGAGGCTGACGGTCACATCATATGTACAGCCAGGAAGTAGAGAAAGATCAATTTAATTACTTAGCTTGTATTTTCCAGTTTTTTTTTTATTTAGTCTGTCACAGTAGCCCATGCTATGCACATGAAGGGTGAACTTTCTGCTTCTGCTCAATCCCTGTGAAAACATCTTCATAGACACACATACCCACACATGTGTGTCCCAGGCAATCCTAAATCCAGTCAATAGACAGTGAAGATTAACTATTACAAGCCTATCCTTCTCAACTTAACACCCATTTTAGTCCATAACAGACTACTTCTGGTTCCCTAAAAGGCTTTTGACTATCTCAAAGAAAACATTTAGCTCATCTTCAGGAGTCCCCTAAGTCTTAGCAATTCTAATGTTGTCCAAAAGATTTGTTTATTTTTTTTTAACTCATCACAACTTCTAAAGTAAGACATATGAAAATCAAAATGAAGTGATATTTGTCATAGACTATATCACAGAATAAATACCCCATTCCAAAAGGAAAAGACAAGTATAGAGAGAATGATCAGTCTTAAGCAAAGACGAAATCCAGCAGGGAAACAACAAATCCTGCAGCTCTGTGTCTGATGTATGGTCTCTTAGCATCATCACCTGATCCCCAACAGTCTGGAGGAGCTCCATCCCTCTAGCCATATAGTCCACCATCCTTAGTAATGTCCCACAATCAAGAATCTCTATTAAAACCTGGGCCTCACCTTAACAGCTTCAGAAAATAGACACTCAGAGCCTCCTTGTGGGAAACCCTACATTGTCACATGCTGTCTGGTCTTAGCAGGTATCTGGGATATTTCTGACTGAAAGCTTCCATGACTTCATAACTCTTGCAAAACCAGCACCATGTTGACAGCAATGCCCAGTTCTGTTGCTGGCCTGAGATGCAGGCTAGCTGCCTTCAGTCACTGCTATCATGTTCTCTCTCCTTGGATGATACAGGATAATACTTCCCTGGACAGCTATCTTCCAGCAGTGATGCCCTTTAGCAGGAATCTCAACTTAGTCTCTCTGCTTTCAACTGAATTTGTTTTTCTCAATGCTGGAGCCTTGGATGGGTAAGGTCGTACCCTCATGGTGTCTTGCCAGTTCTGCAGGTGCAAAACACACAGTTTCTCTGAAAGGAGTTAATGTGATGATATATTTTATATTTAATAAAATCAGCCTGGAATATCAGGGAACAGATTTACCCACAGTCAAGCTATGAGGATCAGAGAGTGGCAACCTGTGCCTTTAATCCCATAACTCCAGAGACAGAGATCTTTCTGTGTTTCTGTGAGTTCTAGGCATAACTACCAAATAGTAGTAGCTCACATCTTTAATCTTAACTCTAGAATATGATACAGAGTTGAACCCAGAAATGGAATAACTAGGCGAAAAAGATGTTTAAGGCAGGCGTAGGCAGACAATGTGGTATTCTGTAGGAGCGACCAGCTAGGCTGAGGAAGCTGGAAGATATCTTATACCCTGAGAAGTTGGCTGGGTGAGAATTGACTGTGGTCTGTTTCCTCTCTGTGATATTCCAGATTTTCCATAATATCTGGCTCTGAGTTTTCATTAAATACCAACTAGAATTTGTGTTTTATTTCACATTTTTCATCCTTTTCTGATTTGAATTCTCATTGTAAAGTGAGTAATAACCATACCACAGCCAGAGTGCTACACCATCTCGAAATCTCTAACACCAAACAAATTAGTTCACTATTTCTGGGTTCAGCCTGACTCAAATTTCTATAATATAGAAAAACTGCAGCCAGATTCCTTGACAGAATATAATCTGAAGATCTTCTGACTCAGGTTTCAGCAGAGTCCTTAAGTCTTCTCAGAAACCTCATGAGCTGAGTCTCCGCTTTTCCCAAGGCTCTCAGTATCCTGCCTGAGCTCACCACAGCAGCCTGCTAAACTTGCTTACAGAGTTCTAGGCTCTGGTGCCTACAGCTCTATACTCTTCTGCATTTTCCCACAAGCTGGTTGTAAAAGTCTGTGAATGGTACTGCCAGGTGAGCCACAGCAATAGCTTCACACCTCAGTACCGATTACCTGCTTTCAGTCATTTCCTTGTTGCTCTTCCACACACCTGACCAAGGCAACTGGATAGAAGATTTTGGGGAGGGGGTATTTGAAGAGACAGTCCATCCTGGGGAGAGCATGGTGGAGTGTGTGCATGAGGAACTTGATGACGTCATGTATCCATGGGAGACAGAGGTGAAAACTAATGCCCAGCTTGCTTTCTTCTCTTTCTTTTTCCCCTTTATTCTACTCTAAGAATCACCCATAGGATGATGTCACTTATATTCAAAGAGAGTTTTCCCTATTGTGTGAAATTTCTCCAGAAACACCCACGTAGACATGCTTGGATGCGTGGTTCTAGATGGTCCTAGGTACCTAGATCCAGTCAAGTTCACAGAACAAATCACTACAGAGGTGTAATGTAAGTCATTTGGGGAAGCAAGAGACACCTGTAGATTATTCAACCATGAATACTTATCTTTGTGCTTTGAGCTAATTTTGGTTTTTGGATTCTCTCAATCATTAGGATTCTGGCATACTGAAGCCGTGTGTGACTCAGTAGGGCAAATGTCAACAGCTGCAACAATGAGATGGTATGTGGGATCTGGGATTTCTGGGACTGACCAATCACCCCAAAACCTAATAAACATGCTTGTAAAACTTGAAAACCAGGCTAAGCATGTGATAGCCACCTGTGATATTAATATTCACAAGCCTAAGGCATAAGAATATCATTACAAGTCTGGTCTGCACTATGTAGTGATACCCTCTAACCCTCTCCTCCTTCTCCAGCAAAAAGAAGATAGAAAGCCCTGAAGACCAATAACTTTAGAAAACTGCTTTTTAAATAGGTGCATTGAGAGCTGGAGAGATGTCTTAGCAGTTAAGAGCACTGACTCTTCTTTCAGAGGTCCTAAGTTCAATTCCCAGCAACCATATTGTGGCTCACAACCATCTATATTGAGATCTGGTACCCTCATCTGTACACTGTATACATAACAGATAAATAAATATTTTTAAAGAGAGTTTTTAAAAAATAAATAAATAGGTGAATTGAGAAAGGAATCTCATAAAAAAATTAACCTAGGGGATAAGGAAATAGAAGAAGGTAAAAACTAAATGAAGATGGTAGATATAGAGGCTGGAAAGATGGTTCAGTGGTTAGGGCCACTTTTTTGTTCTTCCAGGGGACCCAAGTTCAACTCCCAGTACCCCGGCAGCTCACAACTACCTGTAACTCCAGCTCTAGGTGATTCAATGTCTCTGATCTCTATGGGTACCCACCCCAGCACACACACATTCATGTACACACCATTAGTTTTAAAAGTATCATATTTTATACATCATTAGTTTAAAAAAGTAAATATTTTAAAAGCATATTTACTTCTATTATTCAGCTTTTAATAATTTAGAATCAAATTTTTAAAGTACTATGCCAGATTCTGATAGGATAGACTACAAAGCCACATAGCATGAAGTCTATCCCTCAAGGGTTTGTTTGTTTAATCTGATAGGTTTGGCATTATTGAGAACAGAATATCTGAGATAAATAACTGAAACAGGACTATTTACTTTAGCCCATTGTTTTAGAGGTCTCAGTCCAAAGCCCTTGGGTTGTTGATTTGGGCCCATGTCAGGCTAATTATGTTGGCAGTGGGAGTGTGTGAAAGGGCAAAATAGGCTGTTCACTTCATGGTAGACAATAACAGGAAGAGGAGAGGACTGGAGTCCAGGTATAACCTTGAAGAGCACATCTCCCCCAAGTGATCTGTTCTTCCAACTAAGTTATACCTCCAAAAATAGAATCACCAGCTGGGAGCTAAGTGTTCAACACATGAGTCCTTGGGGAAATTTCCTCCTCCAACCAGAGCAATGAAGGAAATTAAGCTTGTGTGTATCTCAGTCCAATGCAACCAAAAGACAAGTGCTGAGAAATCCTGCCTGTCATTTAACAGCTTCCTAAGTGTATTCACACCAGTCACACCATTTGATTCTCACAACAGCCCTTTGAAATAGGCACTTGCACTTCCTCATCTGGCATAAAGCAACTGAGATTAAAAGTGTGCAAAGATAAATGTAAATGAATGCCACCATGACATTATTCAAAGAGGAAAAAGAACCTGAAAACTGCTTACATTATCTATCAACAGTAAAGTGGCTAAATACATTCTGTGCTTCCATAGAAGGAAGTAGTAGGCAGCTGCTGAGATAATGAGGAAAAGCTTCTGTTCTAGGTAAAAGGAAGCAAGCACGTTCTATCCTTTCCTACTGAGGGGGTTGACACGTTTACACACCAAAAGTGCAACATGCCTAGCAAAATTTCTTTTCAGATAAACGATTTTTAATAAATTTTATTTTTTTTAGCATGCAGAGTACCAGGTATCATTAAGGGATTTTCAAACAAAGTATGTTTTAGTAGATTTTTCCTTTCCCCTTCAACAATTAATGCTTTTAGTGAGTGTCTTGTACAATATTTAAGACAGAAAAATGATACAGGGCAACTTGTATTTTATCTGGCCACCTGATACTGAATATAACCAAAATCACAGTTGAAATGCCTTAAGTCATTAAAGACTAAAGGTCCCAGCAATGGAAGATCACAAACTATCTGATGTCTTTCTTGAGACTTTGTTCATTTTCTTTTCTTGTCCCAAGGCCTATACTGAAAAACCAATCCAAACCCAAAAGCTGTGAACTCAGAACAGACACAAGAGCCCAAGGCAAATCCTCCCTCTTGGACCCAAGGAATGAGAATAGGGTCCTGTACAAGATAGAAATAATAAAGTATAAAATGTTCTTTTTCCTTCTCTCCCCTCTCTCCTCTCTTTATTAATCAAAATTCACAGCAGCCATGTTCCAGAGCTCCAGCCCAGCCTAGGAGTAGCTAGATAGTGATCACAGTGTTGATGAGACAGACACCCGGAACTCTTAGGTGACTCTTTCCTGGAGAAGAGGAATTGACTTACACAGGGGAAACCTTGTGTGTGACTTAAGTGTAGGAGCAGATTCAACTGCAGGAAGTTTATGGCAAAGACAGCAGAACAAATCTCCTGGTTTTCCTCAAAGGACCAGGAAGAGAAGTGGACTGCAGAGTTTGAAGAGAGGGAGTAGTTAAAGAAAAAAAACAAACAAACAAACAAACAAAAAACATACATCTGAAAAAAATCCAAGACTCAGTCTTGAGAGGCATATGATCCCAAACTGTTCAAAAGTGTAAGAATCGAACTATGAGATCAAACACCACCCAGGCTCCTGATGGCTCACTCAGTAGGGCATGTATAATGCAGATACAGAAGACAGTCCAAAGTATATGGAAATTGAGCAGATTTGGCATAGCCCTGAAGAAACAGGTGTGGGAGATCGGCAGACTACACACACCTGGGTTGGATGCCTCAGCTGGCAGCCAGCCTCCAAGATGGTCTCCAGTGCTCTGGCATCCTGATGTTCATACACTTTCTTCCTGTAACCTTCTGAGTAGGATGACAATACGTCCTCACATCATTTGAGGGTATAAATGCTAGGCCTTTGTTATTGGGTGCCTCTTTATAGGATTATTCATGGCACGACTTTCTTTCAGTAGAGTGATGAAGAGTAAATAACCTGGGTTATCACGATACTGAAGGAAATCTGTGTCATGAATAATCCTATAGAGAGGGACCACATGGCAAGAAACTGAAGTGCAGTGAGCATCTGTGAGGATGGATGCAGCCAAGAGCATACTAACACCCTGTCTGTATCACAACCATACCACACAACCATCTCTTAAACTTCTAGATGTCAGGGTATGTGAAGTATTTTCTGTGTCAAGATAGTGATGTGCAAGCATACTGTACACATAATACATCAATACATCAATCTTTAAATTAAAAAAAGAAAGAAAAAGTAATGCTTTACAGAGATAGGTCTTAAAGACATGGAAAAAAGTCAAAATTGGAGACAGTGGATAAGAGTTTCTGATGAAGAAAATACTCTGGGAATAAGAGCAGGAGCGTGCAGCCCACACCTGTAATTCTAGCATGTAGGAGCATGAGACAGCAGGAATGTGAGCTCAAGGACTTCCTAGGGCACATATGAAAAACTTTAAAAAGAAAAAGGATAGGGACAGAAGAAAATAAAGGCTCTTCAGAAACTTCATATTAATTAGCTCCATTATACAAGCATATAGATGTCACTAGGACAAAAATGCTGAAAAGTTCCCCTGAGGATTTAGGCAAGCATGGTGGTGCATTTCTGTATCTTAGAACTTGAAAGGCAGAGACAGGAAGAACAGAAGTTCAGTCATCTTCTGCTACATAGTGAGTTTAAAGCCAACCTGAACTACAAGAGATCTTGTCTCCAAAAGCAAATAAGCAAAAGGCCTTATGAGTTTTGGGAATTAGAAATACATTCACAACCTTAAGAAAAATGCCCGGGGAAAGTGGAAGACAAAGAAGGCAGAAGATTATGGCAAGAGTGAATCATGCCTCAATAAGTAGAGGGGAAATGAGAAAGAAAATTACAGGAGTGTAATAGAAAGGGGAAATGGCACCAATGAAAGAATTTAAGAGGGGGTAAGGTCATGATCATGGACCAGGATCAAGTTTCAGACAGCACAGAACACAGACAAGCAGTAAAGAAAAAGAGATCAAAAGAGCCTCGGCAGTGGGAAACTCTGACATCTAAGTGAAGGATTAACTTGAATTTGGGAAGGTAGTAAACACAAAGGACATGCAATAGCATGTTTTCTTCTAGTGACTGCAGCAAACAATCTGCCATCTACCTGTTCTTATCATTTGATTTTCTACTCTCTTGACTTTGTACTGTAAGGGGCACCAATGTGGGTAAAAAACACCCACATAGAGCCATAGAAAGCTTAAACACGGTCTAGAGGACAGAAACAGAGCCAAAAGCAGCTTCTGAGTTGAATTTCTCAAGTGGGCAATGATAAAGGGACTGAGTAGTGTGTGGGATTAAATTACAAAATGGTATGTTTGCTGCATGCAATTTGGGCTGCAACAAGGCCTGTTCCTGAGCCTCAATGTAAGCAAGAAGCTGTATATGGTGGATTTAAGGTTTCTGTTTATAAGGACAAAAAGAAACAAAGTCTAAGACTGCCTTCTTAGTAGCAGCAGCATTTTCTTGGGTCAGCCCTGTTTGCTGGAGGCAAGCAGAGGCACAATTTTTTCTTAAAAAGGATTTCTGACTCAGTGTTAGTAGCAAAATACTTATGAGTCTTTTTAAAGGCCCTACAGCCAAATACTTAAATGGAGTTCATGAGCAGCAGATGACAGTTCTTTACTTAGTGATTATATGGATCCTAAAATTCCCCAGAGCAGTAATTGTGGGTCCTACCCATTAGCTCTGCTAAAAAGCAAAACTCTGTGGAGCTAGACTGAACTGGGTGGAGTCAGCCACCTTAAGCAAGTCTTTAATCCTTAGCCACACCTTGACAGATTAAAGATCTGACACCTTGACAGATTAAAGATCTGTACAGAAACAGAAAGAAATAGAGGGAGCTGGGTAGAGTCAGCCACCCCAACCAAGCAAAGGTGTGGTCAGAAACAGAAAAGGATTAGAAATAAGAGATAGACAGCAAAGACAGAGTAAAAGAAAAACCTCTAAATGGTTTAGACTGTGTTTAAAGATATATGTAGCTTGAGAGAGAAAATAAAAAGGGAAAAGAATAGAGGAAGTCCTTAAAAAAGAAACAGAGTAAAAAGCAATAGTAATAAGCCATGTAAAAATGGAAATTACAAAGAGTATCTAGATATTGTATGTTATTTTCTTGTCTTTAAGTTTTTTGATTGAAAGTGAAGTGGTTCTTCCTAAATATAACACCAGTGGCACAGGCACTAAGACCAACAATCAATAAGTGGGATCTCCTGAAGCTGGGAAGCTTCTGCAAAGCCAAGGACACTGTCAATAGGACAAAACGCCAGCCTACAGAATGGGAAAAGATTTTCACCAACCCTACAAGTGATAGAGGACTGATCTCTAAGGTATATAAAGAGCTCAAGAAT